>JAANSP010002007.1:0-13766 GCA_036850745.1 Homidia socia | reverse complement strand
TAAAAGCGTATAGGGTATTTTTTTTACATATGTACCAATGTGTATGAGAAATTTAAATGGATTATATGTGTACCCATATATTATAGTCACAACTCAAGACTTTTGCATGTTTATAAGGGTCCCGCTTCGAGTTGCAAGCAGTAGCATTTCATAAAGCATTTTTATCTCAAGTGTCATCATCATATTTTCTCAAAGCTCAAAGCGTACGTGTTTTCGTGATTGTAGGGTAGTCTGGCTGGGTACAGTAAAGGACATATTATATGTTTACAACTTTTGGGGATTACAGTAATACAGGGTCATATTATATCGTACCACTGTTAAAAAGTAAAATCCGATCACAACTGTAATGATATAAACAAAAATCGAAAGTAAACATTTCATTGCATTGACCAAATCTTCATATTTTCAAACGTCTACAGTCAACGTAGACAAACATATGCATACACTTATTGTTATATCATGTTGGGTAGAACGTGCGTAATATCATTAGTACTTTTACCGACACTTTATTGCGCATTAGAATGTACACCATGATCTAGGTACATAGATACTTTGAATACTTTATACTCGATAAAAACAAGAATGACGTTCATATGAAAATTTTCAATTCTGAAAGTCGCACAAAGCTGCTGTCATGATAAAGGGTGCATTTGTGTGGGCGTTGATGACACATACAAAACTTTTGCCTTTTATTACAATAATAATAATAGCATGTAATATTATATCTACTCATTGAAAGCCTATACAGCATGCAACCACAAGTTTCATTTATACTTTTTTTCTTATGCGGCTGTTGTTTGACGTAAGGAGTGCATTTGGCATGATAAGCTGAAAAAGATGCACGAATAAGTTCCGGCTGTATTTTCTATGTACTATACTTTCCCTTACACTCTTGGAGACAGGCTCCTGTGTTCTGTTTGTATAAATCAGATTAAAATAAGGATAGAATGTATATACCTAGTATTTACGTTCCCGTATTTACTGCTTACGATTCGAATTTGAGTAAGGTGCATGAATGAACATCATTAACGTCATCATCAAAGCAGGATGGAGCAAGCGTATTATGAAGCGAGACTTATAGCTGGGTTGTATTTACAGATCAAATCTCTAAATGAAAGATACTAAAGAACAAGTATATAAAGAGTCTTGGGTTTCATATTGTACTTTAAGAAAAAAATACAAATCTGGCAAGCATCTTTTTTGAACATCAACGTCAGTTATTACCGGCTTTTCTAACCCTTTTTATGTGTTACACAACATATTATTATTATTACGGCTCCCGATGCTCGCCGAGAGGAAGTGACAAAAGAAAAGATGACAATAATTCTGTGGATGGATTGAATCAACAGATTTAGATGATAAAAAACTTGTACAAAAAATAATCTTCCCGTAAACAAAATGTGGTTAATACTTTTATCAACAAACTATGTATGTATGCTTAGGTACTTAATATAGATGAAATAATTTTAAAAAATACAAAAAAATGAATAGCTAAAAGGGATGTTGAACACATGTATATATCTTATGGGGCACGCGTTCAAGATAAAGCGCTGTGGGTAAACAAGAACATTATTAAGTGAGTGTCGATGTAGCTGTTGTAACGCATACTAAAAATGGATAATAATAAGACGGTTGAAGAGGGAATGCTGACACAAGGTGAAACTCATTTCCTCCTCCGGTCTGTCGGTAATGTTTCTCATCTGCGCATTACTTTCACGTGGTTTCACGAGATGACTTGTGCTGCAGTATCCCTTGCTCCCTTCAAACAATGCTGTAATAAAGGCGTACTACTGTATTATATTACCAATGAATATCTTACGCAACAAAACAGCCAGCTTTCCCCTTCGTTTTCTTGGCACAAGCGTCTCTTCATTAGTAACTTATATTTTATGGAGGGATATGAATGTTTTTCTGTAATAAAAACTTGTGTTATTCAGCTCATCCTGGACGGTTTTTTGTCTGCTTGTGCTTACAGGATGACAAAGATGATGTACTGGGTATTTGAAATGGTGTAACGAACAGTTTTTTCTACCCTGCAGTGTCATATGAAAATATTAATGGCATAAAAAAGTGAGCAGAGAGCTGAAATTCGTAGTAGTACTTTCATAATGTTTTAAGTGGCAGTTGTATGTAGTAAGTTTGACATGGCCTTAAAACTTTTCGTCTCCCTGCCAGGAGAAAATACGAAACTAGCTGAAACGGTAGAATAATTTGACTGATGAAGCAAGTCAGAATCATTGACAGATCTCCTTGTACTTCACGTCATACATCACTGTACAATTTTGAAATGTGAAAGGATGTAGAGCAAGACGAACAAAATGATGATGAAGATGAAATGGTACGGCAATGCTTTGCACTTTGTGAATAAAGCTTTTTCAGTTGTCCGGTGTCCATTTTAGAAAACTATTGCTGGTTTTTTTATTTGCTGCACAGTGCGTTTTTTGTTTCCAAAACTAGTAAAATTGGACGAAATTTTTTTTGCTATTTAAAACTAGAAAATCTATAAAGTTTGGAGACTTCCAACCGGGTTTTGTCGAAGCGAGTTAAAATTTGTACCCATGCCCTGTGGTTCTGTAATAGCGAATGTTCGAAAAAAGAAATCCTTGTATTTTATTTAACAACTGTCTGTCGTTGTAGTAAAGTATGGTGAGGGGTACTGCAGCACAGTATATCCTTACAGTGAAGGGTCTTCTAATAAACGAAAACTCTATTTTTTGGGAAAACACCATTTTTAAGTTAACGTAAAGTTTGGTAAGAAGCATGGTCACTAACATATCTAAAATTTCCTATAAACAATTAAGGGCATATACGCATTATATATAGTTTTTCAACAGAATATAACGACAGAATACCAAAGTCGTGTATTCTTTTGAAAAATAAACTTTAATATATGGGATTACCTATATGAAAATGAGTTTTATTGTATAGGAAGCAGCTCTCCCGAATGTCATACATGGACAATGACTTAATGAGTAGTTTTATTGTTTTTCCTGGCAATAGTGTTTTCAGCTCCTCAGTCAGGCAGCTTAAAACAAAGAAAAACATTGTTTACTTTTTGTCGTGTGGTAAGAAGCTGATAATTGTGTGTACTGAGATAGCTGCACTGACTGACTTTTAACAACCTTTTTGTCATTAAACAACATGCTTCTGTTGGATTTATGTTGACTTGACCCTTAGCTTTCTTGGTGCCTTATTCATTAGAGAGCGGGAAGAATAGGTATTATAGAGGAAACCATTAACCAGCCAGAAACCAGATTCTGCCAATCCCGTTTTGTTCATTTGAAAATCTTNAAAATCTTTTTTTTTTTGGTTTTCACATAGAATACATAATTCTAGATTATTATTTTCTCTGGTTACATACAGACAGCAAGTAGGGTTCATTACTTCTATTGACCTCGTCTGCTACAAAGAAATGTTCAGATTCATCTAATATGACAATGATAATAATTAATAATTCTGCTAGATCCGTCATTATGCCTGTTAGTAACTTGAAAAAATTTACATGACTTTTCTTGAAGTGAAATGTGGTTGTATAAATGGTATTTGCATTTGGCATGCTAAAAAACATCCCAAGCAAATACAAAATAATGGAATAATCTACATGTATTAAAAGTCCAGTAGTTTATTTGTAATCTCAAATCCACTAGGTTAAATATTTACACTGTAGATATTCACACCATGTTATATTATTATATTAGTGAGTATTTTCTTTTAACATAAAGAGACGAAAATAAGGTTTGAAAAAAACAACACTATGGTCTTAAGCACTATACTCAAGCTTTATGGTTTTTGTTTTTACAATTTTATTGTACATACTCGCCAAGAGTATGACCCAATGGGCAACTCAAAGTTGTTGTTTTTAAAAAGTTAGTGAAATGGATCATCGACGGCGCGTACGGAGCAAGTAACCAGAGAATGGCCATTTTTACTTCTGCCACAGCTTTGAAAAAGATCCTTACTTGCCGACTTGTGGACAAGTGTCTCCGCCTATTTTTTGAGCTGAAGGAAAAGTTTTTCCTTGAAAGAAATTTAATAGCGAAAGTTCATGCACGATAAAGGCACATTGTAGAAATAACAGGGATCAAATCATCATCAACTATTAAAATTAAATTAATATAGCTCAGCTTAGAACAAACGGTCAATTTACAAGTCATAAATGTATCTGCAGATCTATATTTTCATCACAAATAAATTTGGACCGCGTACCCAACTGGAACTTTAAAAGTGTACAAAAGCTAATTGTATTGTACTTTTTTATTTTTCCAATTATCCTGGCTTATTTATCAGGCTTAATAGGAAGGCTAGTTTTTCTTTCGTCTTTCACTTGTATGATTTTGTACCATGTAAATTTAAATTCGGTAGTTAACCATCTACCATGCATTGGAAAAGAGCAGACAAAATCATTTTGTCCGTACACAGTCAATACGAGGTACAACCACAACCTGCGCATAAGGTTTTCGTTCTTATGATAATGATGGAACTATATACAATGCTTATTTACTCGTCTTTGAATACTTTATGTGTATAAAGTATGTTTATGTGCATTCACATAAACAAAGCTGAAGACACCACTGCTAATTTCGTGTCCTCTCTCACTATTCGCTCAAACTTTACCAGCAGCTTCCTTTTTTGCTAAAACACTTCCTATTTTCCCCTTTCTCTGTGAGATGTGATGATAATGAATACAAATCCAGTGTAAACTTTTCAACCAGGAGATAACTAATGGGAATGAATCGGTGATATTTCACTAGTTTTTCTCTTTCCTTGATGCATTGCTTATTTTTGCTGAGTAAACCGGACGGAAATGAAAACTGAAATGATGTTTTAGAAAAACATTGTGTAGCGTTGTGAAAAGAAGGGGAAGTCAGTACAGTATCAAGCACCAGACAGTCATCAGAACATTTTTCTTCATCTCGTTCGTTTCTCAATAAAGCCAATCTCTTCTCTCATTCTCTCCTTTTTTCCTCTTATAGTTGGTCTACTTGTCTTTCATTATGATTCCTTTTTATTTAAAGGTGATATGCTTCCCTCAAGTTATTTTTCTAACCTTACATGTTTTTGTTCGGGACAGGAGATGAGGATTCCAGAGTCATATCGTATCAACATTATGACTAGCATCTTACCCCGTCTCCCTCGCACGTGATTGAAAAAATCGTATACGAATACGGGAATAGTGAAAACTGAGCTGGGGTGTTGTGTCACATTGCACATTTTAAAATGCACTCAATAATGTGCTTTGTTTTTTTAACTCGAGTGAAATGAGCAAGGTATCTCGTTGAAGGCTATGCGTAAAGGCTTAGAAACGTTGACAGAAAGATTTTTTATATTTGAACGCTAACGCTAGCTAAAATAACAGAGTAATATAGTGTCCCTTTAATAAGCAGATAAATGGAATAACATCATGATCCCCCACCACAATTTAGCAAACATGAATTGATTTTTTGAATGCAGTCTGGTTTTTTATAATAATTTGTAAAGAGTTGCTAGTTGCTACATACACTTTCGATTACAAAAGGAACTCACTTTCATTGCCAAAGAAAACTATTAGACAAACCGTCTTTCGCTTTCAAACCGGAAGCAGACTTCAACAGAAATTGCTTACGCGATCACAAATTGCATTTTTTTGAAAAATGACAAGTAGAAAGTGAATTTAATAAAAAGGTGATTGTCAGGGTGCAAGCTTGCCAAGCTTCCGAATACATAAGCATTAGTAGTGGTAAATCAAATGTATAGACCAAAGAAATATCATTTTGGAATGTGCTTACCTTTTTCGTTCTTAAGCACGGAATTTTACTAGCTGCAATCTGCTGCATGATTCCATCATGTCTGAGAAGCAATTCAAAAGGGCCAAGAAAAACGTGTTTTGAATTGTTTGTTTTCGTGTTACTTTCGCTCATTGTTGTTCTTTCTAGCTGGTATTAGATATTTTGCTTTGCTTACTTTAGCACATTCCATCAATTCTCTCAGACTGTTATGTTGAATACAAATACAAATATATTATGTAATAATATGCACATGAACTCGCTAGCAGTGCGTTTATTTATGGAACCATTAAACGTTTTGCATAGTTGGATAATATTAATGTGCTCATGCTGACTCGAAAGCAACATATTGTCTTCAGAGAGAAATCCAGAGGGTTTTCAATGATGCTACGCAATTTAAAATCTCTGTTTCTGCTGGCTTCATCATCCAGTGCTTCTATTCTCCATAAAACGGTTGGGATGCCTCTGAGGTAATCTATGGATGTGCCATAATTTAGTGGTGAAATAGACTGAATACACGTATTGTATCATTTAGCACATGATACGGTCTTATGTCTATTGTCTTTAAAAAAGAGTAAGTCTAACGGTGTGTAAATTTCGATTTACCCACAGTATATCTAGTGGTAAAGCATTTTATGCTTATCCGAGTATCGTCGTTAGTAAAAAGTCATGCTGAAAATGTATGTTTCTGTTCTGCGTTTTGAAGCTAAATTACACATTCTCAAAGTATTATCTATATATCCTTTAAAAAAGACAACGCAAAGTGTACAAACACAGAATAAAAGTGTCTTTCATCCACATTATTCCAAATACAACTTTTTTGTATTTCCTTGTCTGCATTCATTTCTGTACATTGACTGTGTAGTACATAATTTGGGATGTCATTTATGCTCTGTTTCACTCTTTTCTTGTCCCAAGCTTGCTAATGCTCATTACTAACTTTTTCTAAATCTCAAATCGAACTAAAAAATGGGGCAAGTTCCAACTAGTCTATTATTTTTGAAACGCAAACCCATTTGTAAAAATTTTGTTTCCGTTTCAAGAATTCACTTGTGATGAAACATTCATGTAAAAGCATTATCAGGTATCCTATTAGGTACATAATGTGTTGGCTGGCACTTTGGGTGGAGAGAAAACATATATTTACACTTTAAACCAATAAAATGTGCTTACCCACCTTGTGTGTATAGTGTTCGAATATATATTAAATGGAATCCCCTTTGTCTTTATATTGTTGATATGGAGGAGGAATACTATGGATAGTATTCATTGCAAAGTAAACGGAACAGGTGAAGACTCAAATGACATGCAGTGGGTGGTATAGAAGTATTGGTTTCGTTTCAGGAAGAAAAATAATTGAGTGAACTGAACAAGCTGTTTGAAATTGAAACTCGCCAAGGGAAATCTGATTTTCCCAGGACTCGGTTGTTTGTATAGGTAAAATACAGCATTGGACAGGTTGATCATATAATAATTTGAAATTGAAACTCGCCAAGGGAAATCTGATTTTCCCAGGACTCGGTTGTTTGTATAGGTAAAATACAGCATTGGACAGGTTGATCATATAACAATGAATGGTTAGAAAAACTAGATAAAATATTTAGTTTTCATTCAAAAAAGAAATATTATTACATGCAAAAATTTACCTTCAAAATTCATGAGAAATTTATTTTTAGATATTTTTTTACAGAAGATACAAAAGATTAATGATGAATTTCCGTGAAATGACGACATTTGTAATTCCTGTACCAAAGAAATCTTTAATGGCCTTAAATGTTTAATGAATGAAAACCAAAGGGTTTAAGACCCTTTCAATCAATTTTGTAGATTTCAAGAAAATGAAAGCATTATTTGAGAATATACCTTTTTTATTCGATGCCTCCTTTCACTTTCAAACCCTTCATCATTTCATCAAAACCGGGACAAAAAATAAGCAGCGAAATTGCTGCATTGTGTTCTGTAAGAAAATTAGTACAACACTCCCCTTTTCTTTTCACACCATCATCAATTTTACGTAAACGCGTGGGAGGATGCTTTTTACAACAAAAAATAAAGAAATTGCTGGATAAATTTTGTAGAGATTGGGAAAAATGCTCTCTGAATTCTTGATGAAAAGCCTTAATTTGTCCACAAAGCTTGAACTTGAAATATATGCTTCCACACCACAAAGCACTCTGTGAACAGCAAAATACATTACATGTGCATTTATCCTCTCAGACTTTTTGAAGTGAGAACTTGCACAAAGGAATTTTTTCGAGAAAAACTCTTTTTGATTACATCTTTTTTGTTCATGTCTGATATGTTTGCGATGACAGAGTGAAGTACATGTGAAATGTCGCTTGGTGCATCACATCCATTCACTTTTGTACACACAGTTTTGTGAGCTGTTCTTTTGTTAATAATGCTTTGACGACATCATGTTGAACGATCATCTATTACATCTAGAATTTATACTGTCGGATGTTTTTTAGAAAAACTCTTTTTGATTACATCTTTTTTGTTCATGTCTGATATGTTTGCGATGACAGAGTGAAGTACATGTGAAATGTCGCTTGGTGCATCACATCCATTCACTTTTGTACACACACTACTTGTGAGCTGTTCTTTTGTTAATAATGCTTTGACGACATCATGTTGAACGATCATCTATTACATCTAGAATTTATACTCTCGTATTTTGAAAATTGTCGGATGTCTTTCATGGAGAGTGAAGAGAAATAATCACGAATTCAGCTCGCTTTGCGGTGAAGAAAAAAAATTCAAGCATTAAATCTGGCTACTATAACCAAGACTGGAGCATGTTGATGGAATTGTCGTCACCAAAACTAGAATCCGGGTTACAGCTTTTCTAGAAAATTATCTGGTGAATCTGATCACATATTATGCCATTGTAACAGGCTGGCGTAAATTACGCAGTACATTTTCTTGTTAATCTTAAAAAGGCATCTGCATTTGTGCGGGTGTAAAACTGAAGACAAAACTAGTGAAAATTTCTGAAGTAACGTCAATTTATTTTTGTAGACGCATTAAGTATATACATGCACCAACGCTGCAATCATCACTTAAGCAGTAACCTATAATGAGTCTGTAAGAATATTTATTTGTACTAAAGCGTTTCATTTCTATATTATGCCATTGTAACAGGCTGGTGTAAATTACGCAGTACATTTTCTTGTTAATCGTAAAAAGGCATCTGCATTTGTGCGGGTGTAAAACTGAAGACAAAACGAGTGAAAATTTCTGAAGTAACGTCAATTTATTTTTGTAGATGCATTAAGTATATACATGCACCAACGCTGCAATCATCACTTAAGCAGTAACCTATAATGAGTCTGTAAGAATATTTATTTGTACTAAAGCGTTTCATTTCACCAGAGGCCCATTTGAAGATTGTGCTGGTAGTGTATTCAATCTCATGGCAAAGTTAGGTTCAATGTTTTTGAAATGATAGAACAGATATCTCCTTATGAAAACTCATCGTAACAGATTGTATTTTGACACTGCTTTGGAAATTTTCAGTCCAAGCAGAACCATGGGAGATAGCCGCTGGATAAGTCATGTGTGTGGTTCTGCTAAACGGTGGTGGTTGGAGCAGTACAAAACATGTGTTTTTCATAACAAATTTCTTTCAAAATCAACTTTATTAAATTACATACTGTATTGCATTACTTGATTGAGAAGCAGGTTTTTACACCAATGCAAATAGTGTAATTTTCCCGGAAGTAAAACATGCTGTCTGGAATAGATAAAAAGGGTCAAATGAACCAGAGATGGCAACTCATCTTTATGTAGTCGCTGATAAGCCAGGAGGAGGCGAGAATGTTACCACCGCTGATGACTTGATTGTATTAAAAAATCTTACTCTTAAAATTTATTGTTTTAGTGCATGAGGTATTGGTATTTTTACCTCTTTTTTAATACCAACATCGAATGGCAGGAGGCATCTCGCATGGACAAGAAAATTTCCATAAAGTCTATTCATTCAGTCAGATATATTTTACTGCACAAAATGATCTGCTACTTATTGTCCAGGGTCTGAAGGGCTTCATTCATTCAAGCTTGAATGGATGTATACCTTGTCCATTCATTCATGAGCAGAACGGTATTCCTAATTCCACAATGTCCGTGTCATGTCAATGTCTAAAGCACAGGAAACCAGTATTTAAAACTCTTCCTGTTTGGGTTACAGAAATATTTCTATTTTTATAAATTATATAGATTTATCAATGAGCTAAAGTGTAGTTTCAACTGGCTCCTGTCTGTATAGTATTCTCAGGATTTGAATTTCTTGGACTTCATTTATTTTACAACTTCCATGTATTTTTAAAGACATTGAATGAATGGGAAGGAAAAGCGTGAGTTCTATTTATTTAATCTTTTAAGTATTTTGCACATTAAATGTTTCAAAGAAATGTATAAATCATTCAATTTAATGATAATGCACTTTACCATCTCCCATTCATTTATTTTACAACTTCCATGTATTTTTAAAGACATTGAATGAATGGGAAGGAAAAGTGTTCTATTTATTTAATCTTTTAAGTATTTTGCACATTAAATGTTTCAAAGAAATGTATAAATCATTCAGTTTAATGATAATGCACTTTACCATCTCCCACCAAATATGTTGGTCATCATCATATATACATTACTTCCCGAATTCAATATTTTTCTTTTTCTGGTATTTCAAATGCATAAAGGTTCCTTTCAAAATCCTTTCTGCTGCTGTGCTGTGTAAAAATTATAATATACTATACACTGCCATGAACTTCGTAAAACAAGTGTACCACCAACAACGGTTGTTTTTCGACTAGACGACGCTTGCACGCCCTTATGCTCTGGTTGTAGTAGCAGTTGTAGAAAAAGAACGAGCCCACCCTGCCTGCTTGCGGGTCTGCCTACCATTATATGAAGCAATATTACATGATTATCAAAACATTTCAATAGATTTTTTAATTCGGTCTGTTTTTTACTTTCCCTTTCAAGTCAGCAAAACCTGAAGCTGAAATACGAGTAGGCATCATATAGGTATAGGTATATTACAACAATCTTAGCTACACATTCTCCTAAAGTCCTAAAGTATGTATGTACATATGCCTATCACTATCACTTACGATATAATACTAATATTCATGCAACAACTTTAGGTTTTCGAATATCCATTTCAACCGTTTATATGCCGCCACCACTACTGGTGGCATACGACGGTGCACATAAAACAGATCAAGTGACGTGTTCATTTAATCCTTTAAAGGGATGCATTCACGAGTTTCATGCACTTGCTTCGTTCAAAGTCAGCAATTTGGCCATCATCAACTTACCCTAATGGGCAAACTGCTCCCTGCTTCATGTCTGCGTATTGCTCCTCTGGACAGAAAGAATATTAATTTTTTACAAAGATATTTTTGTGAGATTGAAATATAAAAGCACATGCCCAAGCCCAATGTACCTATCTAAATAATAAAAAGAAGTGTACATGGGGTCACAAGAGATACCCCCATTTCATCTCTAACCACACACCGACAATAAAAACAACTCAACGTGAATGTCCAAACTTCAAATTTGTACAAAGTAAAGTTTGAACACTATCAGCTTGATATAATGTTAAATTTCTTTTTTACTTTAATACATATTATGTCAATTAACAACAGTGTATTTATATGCCCGAACTATTGACCTGAAAAGTTCTATGAGGTCTTTTATGAGAATCATATAAATCAATAATAGCAAAAACCACTTTGGCTTGAGTCTAAAGACAGACAGATGTTAAAGGAACAAATTCAAAATTATAGTTGGGTTTAGTAAATTAAAAATTATTTGTACAAATTAGAATTTGGTAAATAATCGTTCTCTGACGTGTATAGATTATTTTTGTCGATTGGGAATAAAACCAGCACTATAAATACGTACAAAGCTTGCTGAATTGACGCTAACAAGCGCATCATCACCGTCGTCATCAATGACTGATGACTAATGGCTTCATCAGGCCGTCAGTAAGGACTTCCATTGCAATATTAATTACTTCCAAACGATGAATGTTTGTGCAACGGCGAAACCAAAAAAATCGTTTACTGTGCAAGAATAAACAACATATTTTACGCTTTATAATGCAATTTATGTTTATCCATACTTTTGCAATAATATTCACGTCAAACTAGAGGCATATAACTTGCTGCATACAAACGCGTATACTTTTTCGTTGGCGAATACTAATTATACTATCTAGACAATTAAACTGCATATTCATATGTGGATACCCCTTCTTTAATAATAATATGTAATGCGTAATCATGTTTTGCGGTTTTCCTCCTTGGTACAAAAAATGTTTTTTGGCCAAGTGGGTGTATCATAAAGTAAACAAAATGCACATCCCCAATTTCCATTATTATGACGTGACAACATTTCTTTGATGTCTTGATAGATAAATTCATTCTGTAGTATATTTGAAACGAGTTTATAAATCCCTTCTTTTCAAATTGTACGATCATTGACTTGTTTTCAATCAAACTTTTCAATGGACCAAAAAAATACCACTGGCAAAATATTCTGTTTTTCTTTGCTCCCCTTCCTATCGTGACAAGACTTAATATTTATAAATGTTTTGAAATATTTTAATAGAGCGATCAAAAATGGATGTAGCCATCGTCAAGTGTAAAGAATGTTTCTTTTCCCGGGAGGCAGAAAGCCATATAAGAGGATTCTTCGACAAGCTTATGACAGAAGACAAGCAAAAAATGGACGTAACGTAAGTGTTTACAAATGCAATAAAATTATACATACATACAACTCATGTTCAACTGCAATGGAAATTCCATGTCATAGTTGGTGAAAAAGTGGCGATAATGATAATGTGGATTTTTAATGTTATGTACGTGTGCAAAGTAGCATATCATGCACAACAGGAAGTGCAAAGGAAATGGCAATTTTTTAAATTTTTGAAACAACTTTTATGGCTGTTTTGGCAGGTTAAAGTCATACGATTTGAAGGATTTGGACCATCCAACCGACAGAGTCGTTGTACACAGTGCCAAGGTTCAGATCGTCATTATATCCCATCATTTTCTGCAACGTTTGAAAGATGAAGCGTCAAGAAGACCTCGCCTGTCTCCTATAAATCGTGTTTTTAGGTCGAAAAATGTCATTGCTGTTTTGTTGGCAGTGTCAGCAAGAGAAATTTCCGACGGTTATGAATCGGGTAAGTTGCAAAAGCAACAGTTTTTCCAGAAGCGTTTTTTAAATGGAAGCGGTGTAAGATGATAGAATGCTTAAAGTAGTACTACGAATGTAGTGAAATGTCGTTGTACATACATCTCCTGTCTGCTTGAAAAATATTGATCTCCCTGTTTTGCTTTTACTTTCCTGTGCAGCTTATATTTTCATGGCATATTTATTCTTATTGATGAGCTGGTGAGATTATTGTGGGTGTAGTAATGATACACCCAAGTTGTTTTGTCATAATAAAACTCTGTGAGATGTAATGCACACTGCTCATTTTACACTCTTGATGACGACGGTTATGATGATGATTGCTCTTGTGTGTTCTTTACAGTACTTCCGAGGTTTTGTGAATGGTTCTCAGTGGATCTGCGCTCAACCAATAAATACGATCCGGAATTTTGTAAAAAGTTTACCGAGCAAGTTGTACGGATTTATAATGTGGAACTGAGCAACTCCAGCAATTTTTCAGTGTTCCCGAAAAAAGTTACACGGGAGCAACCCAAGATTGCTATCGTGTTCAAGAAGCCTATCGAGCAAGCTGACGAGATTCGAGTTGAGCTTAAAACCGGAAAAAAGTCAAATGTCATTTCACATGTGAAATTGGAAAATCCCCATACAACACTGCTTCGAATTCCGGGTACGCACATAAATCTCTGATTTTAAATATATTATTATTAGTTGGATACGGCAAGGGAAATATATTTTATCAGGCTTTCCTATAACGAGTTTTTAATTCTTTAGAATCCCTGAGTCCCGACAGAGAAGCCATCGTGGATGTATCCGTAT
>JAANSP010002006.1:0-13766 GCA_036850745.1 Homidia socia | reverse complement strand
TATAAAGTAAGGTTCCTTTTTATTCTTGATGCTGGATGCTTTTCCCGTGGAAAGCTTGGCATGAAGATTAACAATAACAGCAGCCTCAACGACATCTTGTGAGGTTGTTTCCTAATGTTGAGAACAGTCTTAAAACGCATGCAATGGATATGACTAGGAGCATGTTTGTGGAAAATGTGTTTTTTCTTCAGAACATGCTTTTCCGCTGTATCGTTGCACTGGTGTTGTAAAATACAGTTAACCGACTACAAAAGATGGAAAAAGGTCCCACCCATAATAATTATTGTAAGAGGTAATTATAGTAGGTTAACTACAATGCAGATATTTCGTCGTTCAGTAAAAGTTTTTTTTTAATTTATGAGGCAAATATCACTGACGAAATTAAACAATAAACATAAACACAATAATATCTTTGTGTTTTTCATATTTTCTATCTGGTCGCCAGATTCTGGCGGAAGCGCCGTTCTTTTCCTGTTGTCATTTATTTAGGCGACGGTGGTTGTAATAAAAAATGGTGGTCTGAAAACTATCACACTGATAAATTATCTTTCAAGAACGGTATCACACAGGATAGTAGTGGAATATTGTAGTAATATATATGCTTAAAATGTAGTATGTTTGAGTAAAAGCTTACTTTTATGAAATTTATAGAACAATGAAAAATTTCATTGACATCATTGCTGAATATATATTTTTAGCAGAATAAATAAAAAATCGATACGTCTACCAAGGAAGTGCTTTACGGTAGATGATAGATGATTTGCAGACATCATGACACACACACGTTTTCCTGGCTTTATCAGCATTGATAACATTATCATGTCTCATGGAAATTTTTGAAAGGCATCCACCCACGTATTTATTCGTTTTGATGCTGCATATTGCTGCTTTCTTTCTTAAAAGCTTACTTTTATGAAATTTATAGAACAATGAAAAATTGCATTGACATCATTGCTGAATATATATTTTTAGCAGAATAAATAAAAAATATCGATACGTCTACCAAGAAAGTACTTTACGGTAGATGATTTGCAGACATCATCATGACACACACACACGTTTTCCTTGCGTTATCAGCATTGATAACATTATCATGTCTCATGGAAATTTTTGAAAGGCATCCACCCACGTATTTATTCGTTTTGATGCTGCATATTGCTGCTTTCTTTCATAGTTGAGCACTGTGCCTCCTAGTACAGGGACTCGGTCCTCTATCATCACTTTTTCATTTCCACCTGTAGTAAAATGTGTTGAGAATGAGAATGCATGCAGTTACTTGTATTGATAATAGGGACAAACGGATAAATTTCCATAAAGGACGTGCCGGGCAGAGTAGTTCAATTTCAAATGCAATCTTGATTGGATTCTACCTCGATAAGGGTTGCATTTGTTTTACCTTTACAGTCTTTGTTTTTTGTTTTCTATTTTTACCACTTCATCTAATTCTACTTTTTTTCATATTACTCAACTTAATGATGTCATTAATGCTAAATATAAATGATGAATTTCTGATTCAAAATAACTGTTTTTGCATATTTTATTGGTAAATTTTGATGATTTATGACATTGAACCTTATTATTACAATAAATTATTATTACTTTTGTCGAATATCACTCTTTCAAGTGGACCGATGTTACAACTATAAAATAATTAACACTGCGCCATATGAAACTTCTTTTCGATGACTGATAACATCTAACTGTATAGTTTTTCTTTACATAAAAGGCAACTTTGCTTCTTGTACTTCTTGGCAAAATTCGGCCGGCCTTTTGTAATCCATAAAGTTTGGGTAGAAGAATGCATGAACTGAGCTCTTGGGTAATGGTGACTCCACTCCAAACTTGACCAAATGTGCATATTCAGTAAGCCGACTTTCATCAGAGTTCATGCCTCCTCTAACAATGATCTCCTCAAAAGCTTTCGAGGTAAGCCAACAATCCAACATGGCCAGAGTAACCCCAAATCCCGCACAAGTCCCAATGTATTGTAAAGATAATCTTTCCAGTGCACGCTCCTTTTGCATTACTTCTCTGGTAAACTCTGTGATCTGTTTAGTTTCCACATAAATGTTTTCCACGGCCAAGCCGTACAAT
Organism: Homidia socia; assembly: GCA_036850745.1. NCBI lineage: Eukaryota > Metazoa > Arthropoda > Collembola > Entomobryomorpha > Entomobryidae > Homidia > Homidia socia. The sequence goes on along the minus strand of JAANSP010002006.1, from coordinate 11,672 downwards.
CCATTCGGTATTCTAGTGCACGCTCCTTTTGCATTACTTCTCTGGTAAACTCTGTGATCTGTTTAGTTTCCACATAAATGTTTTCCACGGCCAAGCCGTACAATCCAACCGGTAATTTATTCAAATTTATCAACTCCTTTGCAGGAGTCCTGCCATTATTGGCAGTGATGGCCATAGATGGTCCATGCAAAACTAACATTTTCAAACTGAGACAGTTTTCAAAAATCGAACAGTCCAATAGCGATCGTCGTTCCTCGACAACAGAAATGTTTGCATCATACAGTTGTACACCAATTTGTACAGACACAAGATTTGAAGCGGAGAGGGTCATAGGAGAGGTGAAAATTTGAGGGTTTAATGGCTTCTCAGTTCCAATTGTCAAATGAGACAGTTGCGTTTGGTGCTGAAGAATCCACCGCCACTGCTCTAAGCCACAAAAGAAGTTCTTTCCAAACTTGACATCTATTTCTGTCAGCTTGACATTAGCCAACTGCCCCATATTAAAGTTTTCGTCGGTTGACGAAAACTCGACAAAGTCATCAACTTGATCAGTCGGTTCTCTGCTTTGCATGGAAGTGCTTAGAATAAACTTGATAATTTTGAGGGTTTCTGAATGCCTCTCGATAAACTTTAACAGTTCCTTGGCATATACGCCGGTTTGTTGTCTGGTGGCCACTGTACATACAGCAATTTTCTGAATGGAGGGAAAAGTCTTGGCCAGAAAGCTAGTAATGTTCCGTGGAAGGATTGCCAGTTGCTCAGAACTCAACTTTTTGGATTCCACGGTTCGATCCGCCATGTAAAGCAATGTCAACTTTGGTAGATTAACGTCCACCTCTCCAATGAGATGACCACTGAGACTGCTGTACCCAAAGTAGAGTTCCTCAAGATTTTCTGCTTTCCCAATAAGATGGTTGTAAGTAGTAAGTTCTGTATGAGTTGCAAAATTCAGAATCTCAAGTTCCTTAGGATTCTTAAGATCGGGCAAAGGCTCGTCTAAAACACGAGAGTGAATCACTTTCACTCGGTACTTGGGCAATAAGCAATGTCAACTTTGGTAGATTAACGTCCACCTCTCCAATGAGATGACCACTGAGACTGCTGTACCCAAAGTAGAGTTCCTCAAGATTTTCTGCTTTCCCAATAAGATGATTGTAAGTAGTAAGTTCTGTATGAGTTGCAAAATTCAGAATCTCAAGTTCCTTAGGATTCTTGAGATCGGGCAAAGGTTCATCTAAAACACGAGAGTGGATCACTTTAACTCGGTACTTGGGCAAATCATCATGTCCGATAAAGTAATGAAGGGCAATGCGAAACCCAATGTCGGTTACATACACCTCAACGGGTATGTTTTCCTGGACCAATCGGTCCCAGTGAGGGGAAAATTCGATGATGCTATCCAGATTCGTTAGGGGAATCCATTTGAAAATATTTATAAGGCACTGCCAAAAAATTGATGAATAAACCGTACTCAAAATACTAGTCTTCAATTTAATGTATGATTTTTAATATCCGATCACGACTGAGGATGCACCTACCTTATCTGGTAAGTCAGTCAGTCTGGTGGTCACTTTTTCTGGAGGTCCGATGGAAGGCTCCAGACCAGTGTTAGCGTTCCAAATGTCATCATCATCGTGAGTCGCTGGTTTGGTCAAATCCATACCTTAAACAAGTGCCCAACGTCAAGTAAGACGTAAAACTAAAAACTGTAGTGATTTGTACTTTGTAGGAATTTTCCTAGGAAGGTCAGTTTGTTTTTCAAAACTGGAAAACTTTTGTTTCTTGATTATTCCAGCTTAGCTATTCCTTGGGTCAGTTTGTTTTTCAAAACTGGAAAACTTTTGTTTCTTGATTATTCCAGCGAATAATGACAAATCGAAATTCTCAAATAAAAACTCGGTCCAAATATGTTTATGAAAAAGCTTTCATGCATAAACCAAAATAACCATTTTATTAACCCATGACGATTTTATGCTGTGTATGAGAAAAAATTCTTAGTGGAGAGGGAGAGACCACCCATGCATGTACCTTTGTGAGCGCATGGTTAACAAAAAATGTATGTACAAAACAGTGAAAATGATATTAAAATTCTTTTGTAACAAAGTTGTGTTGTGTTCTTTAATACTTTTGGTGAATCATCTACATCAGTCTATCCTTATTTTTTACAAAGAGGAGAAAGGCAAATTTATTATTTGCTTGATGAAACTAGTTTCTTGTTTTATTTTCCTACTACTTCCACCACTTGATTTTAATACGGACGTATCCCTCCTATCTCGCCCATTTTCCCGAACATCAATAAAATCTGCAGTGATACAAGCTGTTGTTAAATTTGCTCTGTCAATTGCCTCTTTTGTAATAACAGTTTGCATTGGCGTTGCTTCTTTTAATGAGTCTCGAACCTATTTCAAAAAGTCCACAAGATATTTATTTGCCAAAGTTAACTTTCTATTAACTTGCAAATGTGCTAATGTTGAAATGTATAATAAAGCAAACTTACAGCTTCGACTTGTTTAAATACTCGAATCAAATTTCGTCCAGACAGCTTTTCGAGCTCTTCGTCAGTCCAATCGCCAGTTGACAGAAGAGCAGCAAACAGTTCAGGATATTTTGAAACATCTTCCAGTCCTTGTACTGCCCTGAAATGAAAATGCAAACGTATTAAACCAAACGATCAGCAAAAATTAGAACATTTTAATTAAAATAACAAAAGTCGTACTCAGAGATCCCATCATAGTCCGCTCCAATTCCTATATGGTTTGCTCCAATGACATTTTTAATATGCTGAATGTGATCTATTTTAATGATAAAAAATCAGCCCAATCATTTATTATTTTAAGTAATGTAACCCACATTAGTTTATGTTTTTGATTCGCGTACCAACTACATCCCAAAGTGTTGCATTTTTGCTGCCATCACACTGAATAAAGCCACGGTAAAAGTTGACCATCACTAGACCGTCGTTCTCTTTCTAGCACAATTATGAGAAAGAGTATTTACATGATTGGTTCCAAACTGTTAAAAAATAAGTAAAACAACAGCTACATGTACATTAAACATTTTTAATGCTTACAACTTGTTGAAGAACGTCGTCTGGAACGTTTCTGTGATGATTGCATACTGCCTAAAATAGGTTATGAGAAGAATTTTGTTGGTTAATAATTTGAATTCGTCGACTCTCTACAAACACCTACTACAACTTGCATTAAAAAATATGTTGGATTGATTACCTTGGCGGAAGAATGTGAGAATATTACGGGGGCCTTGGACCTCTGCTAGGGATGCCTTCATTGTATCCACCGACACATGGCTCAGATCGACCATTATTCCAAGCCTGTTCATTTCATCAATAATCTCCAGTCCAAACTCTGATAAGCCGTTATTTGCAGGGGGAATAGGATTTGTAGCCGAATCCACATTATTGGCATCAGACCATGGAGTATTGCAGTTGTGAGTCAGCGTCAGGTATCTTACCCCGAGCTCATAGAAAAGTCTAAGAATCGCAGCACTGGACTGAATGGAATGACCACCTTCAATGGCAATCAAACTGGCAATCTTTTTGTTGGCAATGGCGCTTTCAATGTCTACAAAATCAACATTTTCTTTGTGTCAATAATAATAATTTTTGTAACATCAGCTTCAGAAAATGTAAGAAAAACTGACCTGCAGCGGTGGTGGCTAATTGCAAGTCATTGGGGTACTCCTTGATAAGCCTTTTTATCACATCAACGCTCTCCATTGTTTGAGGAACGCTGTCTTTGTTGTTGCTGGCACAATTCGTGTATGCAACCCAAAACTAGATTAAATTTTTTATGCTTTACTTTACACATTTTGAACAATTATTTAAATTATTATATATTAAGTAGAAATTACCTGACCACCAACTTTTCCTGTACGTAGCCTGGGAAGATCTGTGTAAGAATACGGGCTACTTGCCCATGGTTCCACTTTAGTCAGATCGCTGCTAAAGTTTACCTTACGCAGATCATTAAAGACGATTTCGCGGAGATTTGTAGGGAAATCGTTGTGTCTGGAGAAATAAAAAAATACTAAAAGTTTAACATCAAACTGCATAAAAGTCAACTTTTATATTATGTTTTATTTTAATCTTGACTATAAAGTTTTGAATGCAAAGTTGTTTCGTTATGTTATTTTATCAAATAATTTGTTGCTGTTTAAACGTACCCGTCGATGACGGGCATTCTATCCAATATGTCTTCTGCCCTTTTCAAAAACGCCCCATAAGGTTGTCGTTCTTTATTCTCGTTTCCAACACTAGATGCGACGAGGGTGCGAGCAGTAGCAAAATTTGCAAATAATATGGACTGAAGAATAACTGCCAATCCAACAAATTTAACAACTTTTACGGATAGGAAACAAGCCATATTTGAAAATGTGGGATTGAAAACGTAAAATAAGTTTTTAATAAACCAATTCCTGGCAGAGAAAACAACTAATGACAATACTTTGCAAATTCTCGATGAAGGAAGATTTTAAACCTTGTGGTCAACGACAATATCGGTATACAAACGGATAAAGCACGTGCTACGAGTGTGCAGTTATAAAGTGCCAAGTATAACCAAAGCTAATTTTATCAGTGTCAGTGCTTTTTAATGAAAACGCATATTAGCATAACCAGAGGTGTGTGACTCTTGGTTTACAACTGTATATGCGTCCGTATTCGGCGTATTGCCTTTTCCCCATCCTAAATTAAAACATTTTGACAACTTGACAATAGTGTAGAGAATGCCTGTCTCTAATCATAATATTTAATATCCCCTGAGTAAGTTTGCCAAACAATAGCAAGTGGTCAATTGCATCCATCCGCCGCATCATATCACCAGAGATAACAATAAACACGGTCATGTCTTTCATAACTTTTTTATACGTACATATAACATGTTATCTTTTTTCATAGAGCATATGTATGGTTCGTTAAAGTTGTAAATAAGTTATCATATAACAAAACTTTTTGTTGGTACATTGGTTTAAAAGAATTTGCATTTCGAAGTTCCCTTCCTTTTATTATTCTGACGCAAGTTTTGACCAAGATATACCCTAACTGTGTATTTTGATCACTTCAAACTACAATACAATAATAAATAATGATAAAGGTCGTATTATAATTTTGTTAGCCTTTACATACGTATTTAGCCTGAACGTACTACTTACTTGGGTTGTATTTTCGTTTATCATTACAAACGGGATTTTTTTCATTACCAAGAACAATGTGGTCAACCTTTTAACATGACATTGGCAAAAAGTGTCTAACAAAAGCCGTGTTCACATTCTCATTCATAGATAATTTATAAGTACCTCGGTTCACGCTAAAAAGTTACACAAAGTAATGATGGGATTTTTTAAACAGAGAAGGACAGATTTGCAACGAAAAGATACGGACGCAAATAAGTATTTGCTTGAATCTACCTATGTAGGTTTTTCATTTCAAAATATTGTGAATATTAAAACTGATTGACAATGTGTCAATCCGAACAGGCAACACAAAAGAATCAGAAGAGATTTTTATAAGCATTCATGTGACAAAATGCAGTATTATTATCTTGATGCATGGTTTTTCATCTTATTGGCCAGGAAAGGAACAAAGGAAATGTAATTTGATTGTGTGTAGTAGATGCTGCAACATGGATTGCCTATGTAACTCCTTATTTTTGCACTTGAAAACTTACACATGAGTGGAGTGATTTGACCATAAACTTAAGGATTTATTGCAAGATTATGATACTTGGTATTTCCAGAGATGTCAAGTGCAAAGTTCAAACATTATTGTGCGTTACGTAAGCAAGACGTAATAATGATGCTACCGTACATTAGAGTGAGTATAACAGTATGAAAGCCTCATCACAAAAAGTATAGTTATAATAAAGTATGCCATCAACATAAATCAAACTTTGTGGCAAATAAATTTTTAAAAACCTTGCAATAATTTTATTGCAAAATGCTCTTTTACACAACTGTTGAGATTAAGCCAACGTTTTTATAAACTTATTTTTTATTTCAGACTTTGTCATCCAAACCTTTTTAAACACATTTTTAATATGACAAGTGCATAGACAATCCGCATCTTCTTATAAATGTATATTCGGAAAATTAATAATTTACTATATTATAAAAGTTTAAACTTTATAATAATTAAATACTACGTAAAACGTTTGCTTATAAAATCTAGTAGAGAAAAAAACATGCGCGTATTTACGACATGTCAAATGTAGGTCCTTCAACATTAGTTTCCAACAATAATGTTTTTTTTACATTTTCAAGGATTTACATATATCATCTTTAAGACCCATGATTGTTAATGATTTTGATTGTTATTGTAAAAAACGTAACAAATACTGGTTTAATGGCAGCGGTCGGTAGTTGTTGAAGAGTTTTGTTGTAGACATATTGTGTGTAATTATTTCAACAAGAACACAGAAAAATTGTCGCAGCTTTTAACAAGGGTAATAAATAAATAAATCGATAACAAGTTAAAAATTGCCTACATGTACATCTACATATAAAAAAATTATTGTCAGTCAACTTGCCTATAATATGTCATCTAATAATAATAAACTATGTTCTTTACTAAAAACTACATTTTTGTATCCATTCATCATTTTTGTCGCTATAATTCTTTTTATGAAAAACTCTTCAACAATTTTTCCCAAATGTAACTATCCGTAAAACTCGTTAGCTTTCATGATCTTTTTTATCCACGTCACATAATTTGGCACCTTGGCATAAATCCCAAATTTATTTTTGCGTCCACATCCATCCCCAAAGCTGGTTACTCCAAACACCGTCCATCTATGTGTATTCATAGAAAAACTGGTAGCAAGACACACACAAGAAAAATAGCTTTCTACTGTCAGTTAATTAATCATTTCACTTCAATGGGCATACATTTCATAGTATGCCAAGAAGAAGATCAATGGTATAAATAAATAATTGGAGTAAAGTGAATGTTACTTATTATTTTAATTTTCCGCACATAATTGTATATCTTTTTATTTGCAGAAAAATTAATATTTTTTACCGGTTTTCATCCGTGCATAAAATGGGTCCTCCAGAATCACCTGCACAAGAGTCAACATTTCCTCTACGGTAGCCTGTAATTTTTTTTATGTCAATCCGACTTGTTCATTCCTCAAACATTTTTTTCTTTAAATGTACAAATATTAAACATCACCTGCGCAAAACATATTGTCTGTGATGTCACGAGGGCCATATCGGAATCGACACTCTAAGTTACTTACTATCGGCACCTTCTTTTTATTTGACAAAAAACTAATATTTTTTACCGGTTTTCATCCGTGCATAAAATGGGTCCTCCAGAATCACCCGCACAAGAGTCAACATTTCCTCTACGGTAACCTGTAATTTTTTTTATGTCAATCGGACTTGTTCATTCCTTAAACATTTTTTTCTTTAAATGTACAAATACTAAACATCATCACCTGCGCAAAACATATTGTCTGTGATGTCACGAGGGCCATATCGGAATCGACACTCTAAGTTACTTACTATCGGCACCTTATGGACCACAAAATTTTTAATACATAAAATGTTGATGTAAACTGATATCCTAAAAATGAATGATTAAAAATGTTCCCATCTTTTTTCACCACACACCTTCCCTTCATGGAGCGCTGTTGTGCCAAAAACATGCGTGTGGTTTCTCTTTCCCCAGCCCAAAATAGTGCAGAGCGTATCTGGAGCAGGAAGCGGTTGATTGTCCCTAGGCAAGCATGCCAAACCAGCAGCTGTTGGTACAGGTTCAGGCAGCAGTAGTAGAGCCACGTCGTTGTCAACAGTCTCACGGTCATAGTTTGGATGAATGAATGCTGCCTGAACCTACACACGTACACACAAACCAAACACGGCATTAGAAAGTAAACTCAAGTAGGTAAACAATAATATTCCTTTTAAAAACTAAAGATCGGCCATACCAGTGATAATAAAAAATGAATTGAGATCAGTAACGATCATAAAAAGTGTGTAAATAGTGCCACACCACTTTACCTTGTAATGCTTTTCTGTGCCATCATGTCTATGTAGGTGATGTTCGCCAATGGTCACCCGCAAGTTTCGGCGTACGCAGTGAGCTGCAGTAAGCACCCATCTTGGTGCAATCAATGTTCCTCCACAAAATACTTCCTGGTGAGTGTTAGTGAAAAAAATAAATGAATGACCCAGAAAAGTTTAATTTGGGGCACAATGATATTTTGACACAATTAGCAACTTTTATGCAATTTTATTTGACATTTTTTATTACCTGCATTCGATTCATCAGCGCAACTTGCCAAGGCCACTTTCCTTTTTTTGCTTCTCGACCTCCTAGAATGCGCAATGCCATGCCAGAGTTTGCTGGATAATCAGTAATGCGTGCAATGCCACACGTGGGCTCCTCCTCTTTGATTTCATTCAAATAGTCCGGGGATGATGGAATGGGTCCAACGGTTTCCAAAAACATGTCTGGTTTCTCCGGAGGTGCCTGTGGCTTTGAAAACCCGTTTTGATTTCTGCCATGTCTGTGGGGATGAGAATAATGACGTCCCGGTCTTTGCGCTGATACTACTGACGGACTTGGGCCTGGACCACGAGCTGATGATGGTAATGGTTTAGTAGTTTCTGCAGATTCCACATTTGGTTTTATGTGTTAAACTTGTAGAAGGAACCAAAAATGTTTCACTTGCCTGACCAATAGGCTGATCTAAAAAGTTGTAATGAAGACCTACTCCCATTTTGGTTAATTAGTAGCATTTTTTTTTTCAAAAAAAAATTAAGCACATAACGTTTCAATTTTTGAATTTTGCATGCATTTACTTTCTTGGGGTAGCTGTTGTTGTTGCTGCTGCTCCTTTTGGTTCAGTTTGTCCACATAGTCCTCAAAATACTCCTCCTCGCCGTCTTCCGCCTGCTGCTCAACCGCACCACCAGAGGAAGCAAGATAGTCACGCTGGTTGTTTTCAAAAATGTGTTGGCAGTGTGTGCCACGGTGGTAGCAAAATGCTTCTTCGTGCAACACTGTGTTCCCGCATACCATTGGGAATTTGCATGCCCTAGTTAAAAACAAAGCTATTTCACTTCACTTTCATTTTTGGAGACACAAGTTTGCAAGGAAAAGTGCAAGTGCCAAAAATATACATTATCCGGTAACATCACGAAATGACAAGAACGACAATCTACATAGGTGATCTATATAGTTATCGGTACATTTGTCGGAATAACATAAATACAAAATTGGATATCATTTTAAAAGTGCATCCAATCGTGTCAAAGTAATTTGTAACGCTGTAAATGATCATGTTGTTATTTTAATTTTATGGTGACAGCTGGAATTGGAATAAAAAGAAACCTGTATCGCTTTGTGGTACAATGCCGGGTGCATGGAGCCCAACGAGACCATCTCGTATAAAGAAAGGAATCCATGTTCAAATAGAATACTCGGTGGAGTAAAAGATCGAATGGATTTGCATCTTGTGCCGTTACAAATCTAAAATAAATATTAAAAAATGCAAGGAAAAAAAATATGAGTGAAAAAAGTTTTTTTTGTAAAAGTTTTCCTTGCAAAAGGAATTCCAAAAAAGAACACAGCAGAACGGAAACAAATAAAATGCTTACCTTGTAACGTCTTAACTTTCTTGTCATCTCATGATTATTATTATTAATATTTCCACCAGCGCCTCCTCCTCCTCCTCCAGTATCGTTTCCACTACTAAAACTTGTGTAATTATGTCTTGTAACGTCTTAACTTTCTTGTCATCTCATGATTATTATTATTAATATTTCCACCAGCGCCTCCTCCTCCTCCTCCAGTATCGATTCCACTACTAAAACTTGTGTAATTATGATTAGCGTCACTGCATATAACAATGCTTGTCAAAGCAGAGAGCAGCACGAAAAGTGCCACAACAGTGAGCCAGTTCATTTATCTTCCGTCTAAATACAATTTTTCCAAAGTAAACAAAAAACTAACTCTGAAAAAACTTTTAAAAAGGACAAAGTGACCTATCTTCAAAGTTTAACGGACATTTTTCTTTTTCTCAAACGCTGAATTCCTCCACCATGCATTGCGCGTTGCTTGCACTTCACTACTGCACCAACTGAAGCTTGATAAAAAAAACTTTGACTACTCCTTCGTACTCACTGAATCTCACTTTTTTACGCAACGCACTGCAGCTCAGTAGTAGTAATAATAGTATCCAGATAAAAATGGGTTGCAAATTACGAGGTGGTTTTGATTTTCATGTGGATATACACACACTACATGTGCTGTTGCACCATCCACAACGCTGTTGCTGGAATGAATGATTCAATTGCCGATGTCAGAGGTTACAGCGACGACGACGATGATGGCGAACATCCCCATAATAATAAATAGTTAATTTTTCACTACTGAACCTATTTTGCTTACAATAAACAATTTCTTGTGTTTTATTTAATAATGATGATGGATGGTGATGATGATGATGATGAGATGTGAAGGAAGTAGGAAATTTTATGATGATGCGATGGAAAATAGGTGGTACACACAACACGACATAAAGAAGATGCGATAAGAAAAAACGACGACGATGGAGGATCCAGCAGGAGACGATGCGAGTGACTTTGCTCGTTTCACTGTTAAGCTAACTCTTGATCATCATCTTGGCCAACAACTGGAGCAATGACGATATTAACCCAACTTTTTTTTTGCTGCACTCCATCTACGTTTCCACTTACTTGGCAGAAAAAAATGTATGAGGAGCCGCGACAATTATTATGAATGAATGAAATTAATAATAATAATAATAATCCTGTTCTTTTTTTTCAAGAAACAAAATAAAACAGGAATATGACGAAAATATGGTGTGTTTATTTTTAATAACTCTTTACGACAAAATTAATAGACAGTTGGGAGACACTATTACATGTGCAGCCACTTTGTTACAAACACTTGAGAAAAAATTAAAATTGCCTTTTTTCTAGGTTTACACTTGTGCTCTTGTGCTGATTTCAAACACAATTACGATGACTCTTTACTTTGAAATGGAGGAGATGAAAAATCATTAAAATGTGTAGTCTAAATACCTACGCATTAAGTGGAAAGAGAACAGAAGCTATGAAGCTTAGAGAGAGAGTCAGAGAATCAGAACAGCCAGTTAGAGAAACAAAGTAAAAAAGAACGACGATGATGACGGGTCGAGAGAAGCTTTTATTTTCTTCACTAATATTTTTTTAGCCAAAAGAAAAGAAGAAAGGAAAAGGGAACGGGAGGACGATCATTGCATAATAATAGGTAATGAGAAATACTACTAATGCCAAGACTAAAAAGAGGTTTTCTTCTTCTGTTGTTGTAGAGCATGATGAAGCATGATAATGTGGTGCTGCTCTGCGAGGAGATGCAGATATTTGAGATTATTATAAAGAAAAGATGAAAAAGTGATAGATAGATGGGTAGGTTGTTGATGATGATGATAAAGCTTTGAAGAAATATGAAAAGGAAATGAAAGGAAAACTAAATAAATAAGGCTCAGAAAATGAGGAGGCTAAAAAACGGTTTGGTTCAGTCTCGTATACCTACAAACTAGTATTTCTTTGACTGCTGTTGCTGCTGCACACAAAAAAACTGTGTGTGTAGTAATAAGCGTTTATGTCACCAACAGCAGCACTACTACTTCTTACAAAGTCAT
>JAANSP010002005.1:0-13774 GCA_036850745.1 Homidia socia | reverse complement strand
GAGACAATTCTATCAGTTCAGAATCTTGAAAAGATTGAAATATGAAAACATATGAGCTTCCAAGCGCTCCAAATTAAATTTCTTTATTTGTTGCATTTTCTCATTTTGTTAGAGAAAAACAAACATTTGCGTGGGATGAAAGAAACCAAGCACTCCATTTATACAACTTCCTGGAATAGAAAATATTCATGTAGCAAGATGTTTTTTGTCTACCTACATAGCTGAAATTTGAAAACATGTATTTTTTGGTGCAAAGCAATATCAAACAAATTGGAAGAGTAACACAACAAAAGGACGAAAAGAATTCGTCTGAACACGTTATACCTAGTTGCAGTTCAATTTAATAAATCAAAAATGTTTTTACTAGACTATGGCCACAACTTGATATTATGCAACTTGTACGTTAATACGGTACAAAAGCAAGCTTAATTCAATATCTGAAAATTGCATGAAAGAAATGCAAAGAGCAGGTAGGCTGTTGTAAAAGTAATTTGATTTCCAATCGGCTGCCTCTATGCACTGTGTATTATATTATGTGGTGAAGTAGCACCACTGCTGCTGGTGATAGATAGAATGAAAGAAAGAAAAATTGAAATATGATTTTGTTCAAGCCTGAATTACCTCCCACTATTCCACTAGTTTGCAGTGCGGAAATGTATCAGCATTTCTCATAAAGAAAAAAAATATTACATAATATTCCGTTCCTATATAATACGCTGTAAACATGCTATTGGATTAGGTAAAAAAAATTTCTCAGCTCTATCTTCATCTTCAGCTGCACGACCTTAAGAAACAGAAAGAAGAAAAGGAATGTAATAAGAAGAAAAAATTGAAAAAAACTGCAACAAACAACGCAAAACAGAGAGAAGAGGAACAAACCTTTTTTCTAGCTTGGCATCTTTTCTTCTGGAAAAACGTAATATATCACACCCTGTGCATCTTAAAAACTTGCTTTCAGTTTCCATCTGATCACCATCCTGATCACATGCGTGCACGTTGTTTGGAGCAAGAAGAGGAAAAATAGAAGAAGGCTCGGCTACACAGAGAAGCTTTTTTCTATTCCTTTGTGCATCGACATCGACAAACTGGCTTGACTTGCTTGGTTTCATTTCATGTGTTTTGTGCCGTACCCTATGGAATTTTCACAAACAAAAAAACGTGTTTGGTGAAGAAAAAGATGGTGAATAATACAAGTTGGCATATTTTGGAAAACCTTTCATTGGAATTTTAATCAATAATTTACATTGAACGCAAACAGTCCTGAGAGTGTTGTGATCATATTCACGAAATTTTTCATATCAACATACGAAAAATTCTTCTTCTGTTGAACTTGTCACTGCTGTCATGTTACTGATTGCTTATAAACGTCATCAATTCCAATCATTATCATCATCATTTTGTTAAAGAGTGCAGCAAAAAATCTGGCCTGACATGGCTGCTGCTGTGATTTGGCATTGTAATATTGACAGACTGTTTGCAGTTTGCTGATTGAATAATTTAAACCCTCAGAGTGCTGTGTCGCGTTTCGATATTGTTGTGTTGTTAGTGTTTATCTGCATGGATGTTCATGCAGTACTGAGCTGAACAACCAGTTGTTGTCGCGGTGTGCCTTTGTTTACGATATAGTTTCTCAATCTCCAAAGAGCAATTCTCTCTACAACTCTCCGGTATATTGTCATTCCGCGTTGAAAGCGACAGACGAAAACTGTCAATTATTCAAGTTTTTATGTGGTATTCGCCGCAGTAGTAACCGTGAGAGAGGAAGTAAAAGTACTAAACGAGGGGTTATATGTTTGTTGTCTAACGTGTGAAGATGCAATAATGCTTAAATAATAATTTGTGCATGTGCAGAATTGCAGGTAATTTTTTTGTATGTAAATACAGATGGATGAAATCAGTACCAATAGATGAACGCTATATTATGCGTCATTAGTTCATCAAGCAAATCAAGATAATTAGTTGTTTCTTTGCTACTAACGATTTAGAAGAAATATGAAAAATGTTTGGGGGGTGCGGTTGTTATGAAAAAATATATATTTTTATCATTCACTGCATAAAAAATGAGAACAAAGAATTTTTAAATGATCAACTTTATTGACAACTCATGGCTTCCGATTAAACTTACAAAAAGTTATGATTTCTCATGTGACATTGTTAATGTTTCCGTTTTCAAAAATACTAGCTCACATAGTCCTATAAACATTTGACTCACTGTTCAGACTTTTTCAAATTTGCATAAATATTCCATTAAACTGAACTGTTTGCTTGAACTTTTAATAATTTAAACAGGTAGGTACGTACAGCAAATAATGACATTAAAGCAGGCGTACAATCTCAAGCCTTGGTATGCTCCTAGGAATTCTGCTAACATGCCACGCACGTCGGGTTTAAAAGGAAACTGGGTGCGTGCACAAACGAAAGGAAAACCAATTTCGTGATCTACTGTATTATATGTAGCTTGCCTCTCTTGGCGTGTGAAATAGCAAAGGTGATATTTGAAAACAAAATTCTTCAATCGTGATTTTCAATTACAGCAATAACAGTATTCATTTTTATTTAAAGCCCAACAAAAACATACCTTTTCAACAGTACAAATAATATCATGGCAAAAAGGAGAACAGGAAAATGTTGAAGTTAATATAATTTCGTTTTCATTAGAAATAATGGCATGAGATGTGCCTGCCATATATTTAACCCTGCTGAAGGACACGTAGTATTTTGAAGCGTTTGGTTTTCATTAAGCTCGGCAGAGTAAACAAACTTATGGCTGGTTGGCTTTTAAGAAATTAACAATATTCCCTTCCCTGCTCACCGTAAGCTCACCTGCTTCCTTTTCAAACGAAGCCAAGTAGACACTTAATACCGAGATGCCTACTTTACCGGATACCCTTCTTTGTTTAAAAAAATATTGCCAATGATTTTCCTTGGGATTGTATCATGTACACTTCTCTGGAAATTGCTAAAACCTCACATTCTTCTTTCTTTAATGAGCCTATTTAAAAAGTTTTAACTTTACCTGTTAGGCATCAGCTTGTATTTTACGACCATCATTACTATTAGAAATTATGCTGGGAAAAGAAAAGGAAATAATTATTATTTCAAAGTAAGCCAAAAAAAACTCGGTTCAAGATTGCTGTTGTGATTCTGCCGTAGTGCCGTCCACCACTTATACTGGGAACTTTACTGTCTGCTCTGCTCTGCTGTTATCCTTTATAGTGGTCCGTCATGTAATATCGAGGGTTGCTTTTTGCTTTCGTGCTTGTTCATGTGGACAAAGAATGCAAAAATACAATAAAATCTGTATTTAATTTTCTTAAAGCCAATTGTCTAGCTATAAACCTTTCGATAATAATGATAGCAGTGTTCTAGGAGCTGGCATATTCGCCATCACATCGCACGCCACAAAAATCTCAGGATAGTATTATCCGCACATGCAGAAAATGCACACCTTTCCATCTTACTCACACACACAACATGTCTATTATTGCCCTTCTCTACAAGACTTTCCTTCGTTTTACAGCACGTTTTTCCCATTAGCCATGTCCTAATGGACAGTTTAAAAACGTGTGTATAGTTCTAACATTTTTTTATCTTGTTTTATTCTTCCCTTTGAAAAAATACTGCCATTCACTGTACTTGTTACGACAGTCATTTCTAAGCTAAACTGCTTTGCTAATGGTCTCTTTAAAAGGAAGAAAAAGGAAAGAAGAGATGATGTGACTACACACAGCGTTTCGTATTGATCCTCTCAGCAGAGTCACACACAAATAAACGAGATTATTACAATGCCCATTATAAACTACCTAACAGGCCACTATAAGTAAAAAAGAAGAGAAGAAATGATGACACTACTACTACGGCTCCACACTAACGATGGTGGTCTGTGTTAGTGGACGATGGTCATTACAATCGTTATTTCATATCAGATTATCTTTATAAAGTACAAGCCTATTTTTATTGCACTTTATAAACATCTTTATGACAATGTAATATCATAATAACATTTTTAAAGAGAAAACTAGACTAGAGTAGTAGCAGCGAGCAGAGGGTTTTTTGTTGAAGGGATCTTCCTGAGGAAAATCCTACTATATCTAGCATCCATTACAACAAATAATAATGCATTTTCCCCTACTCGTCTACTTACACGAGATTTACGATGAGTTATGGTCAAACTGCTGAGGCTGGTCACTGTACTCGAGCCGTTACTGTACTGTTTTTTAGCCTCTGGGGTACAATTGGATCTCACTACAGACAAACCGTCGTTACATTTTCAAAAAAATAAGACTTCTTTGTTACAACTTTACGTATATTTCTTGGTAAACTAGTAAATTTTATTGGGAGAGAGAGAGCGAGTCAAGAGAGCAAAGAGCAGTTTCAAATTCACAACAACTTTACACCGCCTACCCACCTTATATACATATCATTCTCACAGAAATATTATCTTTCAGTTGCTGTCTCATTTTTTAAACACAAAGTACTAAGCGAGCACAAAAGGTTTTTGTTTATTCATCCTACAAGAGTGCCCAAATTTATTCGTCAAAATGCAAAACATGGCGGGAGAACGTTTTTTTGAGAGTATGGTCTTGTCTGAATTGATAGATGGTTTTAGACACTAAAGTGATTTTTTTTATCCCAGTCAGTGATCTGAAACAACAAGTGTAACAGCATGGCAGAAAAAATGCATTTGACCTTTTTCATATTCTAGTGAACTCTGGACTCTCTCTCTCTCTGTTGGGCTATAGGGTACAGTGTACATGGCCTGATAATCGTGAAATACTAGAGGTATGAGGATACAGATTATATGAATGAATAGCTCCAGGGGATACGTAGTAAATAAGAGCAATAAAGCAGTCAGTCGTCAGTCTCCTTTTGTTTTTAAACCATAATAACAATAAAAGTTTTTTTTTCATTGAGAAAGAAAAACATGCACACAGACACATAAACCCAAGAATAACGCATGTTTGAAGAGATCCAGTAAAAAAATCAGTGAATGAGATGTTTTTCCATATTTGGAATTATGAATCATTTAGTGCTCACTTAAAACGTTTTTTTTTTCTCTCTCGTTTTTCTATGCAGGCAGCATAGCAAGTTGTTTTCTTCAGAGTTGCTGCTCAGACAGCTGCAGTTTGTACTTTAGTAAAAAAAACTTGTGCTTTATTGTTGGCAATTTTACGTGCAAAATGACTCATTTCCTTTTTTTTTGATGACATGTTTTGACAGCATTTTGGGCAACAAGTAACAACTGCGTGCTTGCGTTCTCGCAGTTTATTGCAGTTAACTTTAAGCAGGATCAAGNCGTGTTAAATATATGCCAACTGTTGAAGATAAGGAGATGTAGATAATGTACGAAAGGACATAAAGTTGACTAATGTTTATCCAAGATTTTTCAAGTTAAGTGCGACTACAACACATTGGAACTCTTATACCAAAAAGGTAGAGGACCTCTACTTGCCAACACGGTAGTCACAATTTCCATTCATAAAAGTTGTTATATCGTACATATGTACGCATGTACCGCTTTTTCTTTACATGTGATATTTTCAAGATATTCGAAGTAGCACTATCTCATTACTTACTTCCATGTATATTTACCACCGCACAAACTTGAAATAGTAAAAATAGGACATGTGACGTGTTGTAGGGTTGTAGGGTTGTGCTACACAGTTGGCGAGGCAAAATTTAATGCTAGAGAGCTAACGATGTTTACAAAGTTGGAGTAACATGTTACATTTTTTATATAATAAAAGGGAAGAGAAAGCAATGAATACCGGATGAGCGTGGTGTAGTAAGATAAACTTTTATTATTATAAGACGAAAAAGTGTAAAAGAAAAGCAATGAAGATAAAAGCGTTATGCATGGCTATATAAAATATTTTAAAAATTGGTATGGTACATGGTATGGGCGGGCGTAAGTCCTTTATGACGTTTATTCGGAAGAGGAAAGCTTTATGCTGTAGAGATATCTGCAAAATTTCCGTAATATTTTTCTTTAACAGCAAGTGCAAACGTAGATTGTAAATTCCACATAATTACACGATTTAACTAGTCTAGAAATTTATGTCTGGAGCAGAAAATATTATTTTCTAGATTGGTTAGTTTTATGCGCCGTAAGTAATAAAGCATACGTTGGACGGACGATGTACTACATAGGTTGGCTACGCTTAATAGGTGGATGATGAGAGTAAGTGTTCTGTCCGATAAAACAGTTTAAATACTTGCTATTTTAAGTCTTTAAATTAAAGACCTTTTAAATTGAGTCAGAATCGAATGCAAAATGTCTCATTTACTGTCAATAATCATAGCTCTTTACTTTCTTATAATGGTCTGTTACGAAACACGCAAGTTGTACATTTCTTTCTTTACATTGAAAGTTGAATGCCTACTCATTGAAAAGGTATTTTCTTTTCCAAACAGAAAACACGTAAACAATACTTTTCCAGTATTTTTTCTGGATTCATTAAAAGTAATAATGCCGACGGCGTCACCAGAAAAACTGTAATGCATAACGAAATTCCAAGAGGTAAATATGTACAGCATTCAGTTTGGCCAACTTTGTGAATGAAGATCGCTCGCATGGTCGCATGTATAAAACAACCTTCCAACAAGTTTGTAGTTTTGTGTCGAGAGCCCTGGTATGAAACTTGAAAGAAATGAAACGTCTGTCTCGGGGTTGATGACTTTCTCATGTGTGCGTATGTAAATGGCATTGTGTGCATGTTTATCCACACGCATGAGGAGGAGTAGAAGGCAATTTAATCATAGTGTTTTGGTACTTCACGTTTTTCTAGTTGTCAAACAAGAGGTTTGCTTTGTCGTGGTTCTCTCTTGTTAATATTTCTCTGGAAGAAAAAATGCCATATTTCTCTACTTCTGTTTGTTTGCCACTGCACGTTTGAACTCAGTCAAGAACCGCCTACACACATATCGGTTTTACAAGCTTACCATCAGATTAGCCATCAGAGCAGTTGAACAGTAACAATTTCTAAACTCAAGAAAGGAAATAGTTTAGTTTGACTCTGTGCCATATTTCTCTACTTCTGTTTGTTTGCCACTGCACGTTTGAACTCACAGTCAAGAACCGCCTACACACATATCGGTTTTACATGCTTACCATCAGATTAGCCATCAGAGCAGTTGAGCAGTAACAATTTCTAAACTCAAGAAAGGAAATAGTTTGGTTTGACTCTGAATAGTGAACTCTTTATCGATGTCCCATGGTTTTTGATTATCTGATTCTGATGCTTTGCATTTGCACAACCTGCCACCAACACATTCCAGCATTACTCTATGGTGCATTTATTAGTTACAAAAGTTAGCTGCTCACTTGTGTTGGTTGCTGAAAGTCGAAACAGCAAAGTTATGAGCATGGAACTCCAGTTCGTAGTCTTCTTGTAGATAAAAATTTCTAGGCGAATTATTTTTTTAGATTAAAAAAATGAAAATCATGATCATGTAATGTCGTTTGTTTATAAAGTTGAACGTATTATTGTAGCTGCTCATAATTTCACCATTTTGGCTACACTCTGCAGTGGCAACGGTGCAGAAACTCTGGAATTTTTTGCTAGGATTACGAAAGGTTTTAATGATGTGTATATTTTGGATGGATTTCAAAAGATTTATTATATTATTCAGTTTCAGTGTGCAAATGTTTTGATGATGCATAAATATTGCTGAATTTTGTTAATATGATATTCTATATTTTTATAGATGACTCAGTAAAGAACACGTGCTAGCATCTCTTAGAGCCGGTATACCTAGAATATATATGCAATATCAGTTTTCTCTCAAAAAGGCTGGGTAATACAGCCCACAGCAGCTGAATCCAGTGCTTTTTCGTTATTTCAAGATGTACACAATATTATGTTTCCTCGAATCTTTCTCTTTATATTTTGGATGGATTTCAAAAGATTTATTATATTATTCAGTTTCAGTGTGCAAATGTTTTGATGATGCATAAATATTGCTGAATTTTGTTAATATGATTTTCTATATTTTTATGGATGACTCAGTAAAGAACACGTGCTAGCTAGAATTTTTTAGAGCCGGTTTACCTTATACTATATGCAATATCAGTTTTCTCTCAAAGTGACTGGGTAATACAGCACACAGCAGCTGAATCCAGTGTTTTTTCGTTATTTCTAGATATTATACACAATATTATGTTTCCTTAAATCTTCTCTCTTCGCTTGTCATGGTCAATAATCCAGTCCGGCAGTAGTGGTGGCAGCTTCCTTGTTTCTCCGGATGGTTGGGTGGTACAAACATTATCTACTTGTGCGAGTAGGTGTGTATGTGTGTGTGTGTTGCGTTACTACGTGAGCTGTATGAAAAAAGTAAAAAGCAGGCATTATTTTCTCGTTTCTAGCCTCTCTCTCTTTCGCCTTCTGTTTGAGATAGTTGCCAAGTTCTATTCAAGATAAGTGAATGTGTGTGGGCCTAACTTAAGGAGAAATGTTTCAGCTCATTTCTTATCTCATCCATTGAAATGTCATGTCATGTTAGGTTTGCTGAGCGATGGACTACTGGGGCTTTTACCAAAATCATATGGCACACTGTTTGTTCAGAGTAATTTTCAAAATTGATGAAAGAAGTAGGAAGCATACGAAGAAGGAAAGTGGCAGCCTTGAGCTGGTTACTGTATGCCTACTTCCTGATATTCCTTTTTATAAAGGAGTAATGCTCATCATTTCATGAAGAAAATGTCCCATAAGAATTAAGTTTAATTAGATTTCACAAATATCTTAGGCGTACATAGGTAATTTACATCTTGCTTCAAAATGGACTTGGGCTCAAAATATTTGGAATTCTGGTCAGTCGACCAGGATTGATGACAAAATATGACAAATTGTTTTCCTGTTTTCAATAAATTCAAAACTGTGCTACATTCAAATTGCGTGATTCCATTTGACAAGAACACAATATATTATGGTTAAGAAGTAAAAAGATTGGATCTAGTTACATCTTCCTGCAACAAAAAGTTTTCTAGAGAGAAAAATCTCCTTTTTTGGAAAATGGCCAACAGACGTGTACACAAAAGTGTTTTACTGACGTAAACTTTTTTAGCATTTTTAGCATGGGTAATACATCCGATCCGTCAGTGAAGAAGTGAAAAAATAATATGTATTACAACATGATATGTTTTTTTCTCCTACAATATTTGGCAACACCAGTGCAACACCCAGCCTGAAAAATATTTTCCGTAGTTCAGTCAGTCAGATGCAAAGCCTCAAGTTTCCAGTTTCATTCCAGTAGCATGTTTTCACTCAGCAAGAACAATATTCTATCAATCACGTTTCACGTATGGCAGAGGTTACCTTTTGCCTTCACAGCGTAATTTACCAGTAATTTGTAGTCAATTTAGATGTCGAGCGAGATAAAAGCTTATACCTACATTACTTTCTTTGTGCATTGAAGCAATTCAAATAAATGGATTAAATTTGTTTAATTCTCACGTTTGTTTATTACAATAAGCCATCTGATTACGTGTACTTTATATCTAACTGTTCCAGAACAAGGTCCTGTTTGATTGATTTTTTTCTTGGCAGAAATTTATGCTTTCGTACGCATGTACTATCAAGTCATGTTAGCTGAGATGTGATTCTGATCAAACACGAAATGCGGTTACGCTAACAAGGAGATTACTTTGCTGGAAAACAGGATGGGTAGTCAGTCAGGATCTGGAATTCCCATAAAATCGATACATCTGAAATAGAAAATGTGGTCATGTTTTGTCATTAATAGGATAAAATTCAAAAGTCATATAATTTCTTCTTAAAATTGGTTTAGGCTCTCACATCAGTTTACTTCTTTCACGAACAATACAAGCAATTTATATTAGTATGCTTACATACATACTATAGGCTTTGCTCTCAAACTTTTGAAAAAGAAAATGTTTCTAGACGAAAAAAGACATTAAAAATATCCCGAGTAAAAATATGTTACCAGCTTAAGAGGACAATAAAAAGTAACCATTATTATTGCATGTAGTAAAGTTTGCTATGAAAGATATTATATTTCTAGTGTGTTGAAATCATCTTTTTTAGGACTTTTGTTGACATTGGTTTACACAATAAATGTGTTTATACTTTTTTCTTACAAAAGGATATAAAAATTGTAATTTGTACTAAAGAGTCTCTGCTGCAGATACTAAAATGACAAACATAAATTTCATAAAAAATATCACACATAAGTACTCGTTCGATGTAAAAACCAACGTCTCTATGTATTGCGTTTCGTATGGAAGATGACACAAGTATTTTTATACTCAGGGTACAGTACAATCCAGTTTAGTCAAGCGTAAACACAAGCATAAATCCCAATTTAACTTAAACTTGCATCATTTTCAAAATTGATAAAACTTTTTTTTACAAAGACGTGGTTTAGTCAAGCATGTCATCATGATGATGATGCAGCAACAAGAGGAGTGCAATAAAACAAAAAGGGAAACGTCTCTGTATTTTGTTATGTGATGTGACTGATTTTGAGTACTCACTTTGTCCTTCAAATCGGTCTTGATAATGATAATGGTAGGGTAAATTATCTTGATGAGGATTATAATGACGGAATGGCCGTGGTTATTCTGATGATGTCACAAGCATAAATCCCAATTTAACTTAAACTTGCATCATTTTCAAAATTGATAAAACTTTTTTTTACAAAGACGTGGTTTAGTCAAGCATGTCATCATGATGATGATGCAGCAACAACAGGAGTGCAATAAAACAAAAGGGAAACGTCTCTGTATTTTGTTATGTGGTGTGACTGATTTTGAGTACTCACTTTGTCCTTCAAATCGGTCTTGATAATGATAATGGTAGGGTAAATTATCTTGATGAGGATTATAATGACGGAATGGCCGTGGTTATTCTGATGATGATACCTATTAGCTATACTAAACGTTTCACTGTAAGGAAAATACTGTTGTCACCACTTGTTCAATGCAGTGTTGCATTATTTTATTTATCCTGCTTTCATGTAATCAAAAATGCATAAGTGGCTTGTAGTAGACTATGTATGCATATTTATTATTTATGGTGCGGATGTTTCGTGAAAGTAATTTTCTATTTATTTAGTAATTTTGTGCATGGAAGAAGAGATTATTATGATAAGCACAAAAATAAAGTAGCGAAATGGAAAGTTCATTTAAGTAATCAAGTGCGGTCTTTCCGTACATAAAAACTTTTCACCATGCTTAAGTAAGTTGTAGCATGTGCTCTTTTATTTGAGGTAGCAAAACATAAATTACGTACCTTGTACTGCTCGGAGCGAGGGATTGTTCTGATTTTTCGTGATTTTGCGAATCTACTAGTTTTGAACAGTTCTAAAAATACACAGTATAGACACACCTATATACCCGAGTACAACATGAATTTTTAAACACGTTTATACTTTCCATTGTGTTCATTTGCAAGAGCATTTATACCAACCCTATTATTTTCTCTGCTGCAAAGTAAACAGCAAATCGGTGAAAGATGTTCATACAACATTCCATTGTCCTTTAAATACCTAAACGAGGCTAATTAATTAATTCAGAGCATGGTTATACGAAATAAAACACAAGGCCGGAAGGAGCATCATTGCTCGGAGCGAGGGATTGTTCTGATTTTTCGTGATTTTGCGAATCTACTAGTTTTGAACAGTTCTAAAAATACACAGTATAGACACACCTATATACCCGAGTACACCATGAATTTTTAAACACGTTTATACTTTCCATTGTGTTCATTTGCAAGAGCATTTATACCAACCCTATAACTTTCTCTGCTGTGAAGTAAACAGCAAATCAGTGAAAGATGTACATACAACATTCCATTGTCCTTTAAATACCTAAACGAGGCTAATTAATTAATTCAGAGCATGGTTATACGAAATAAAACACAAGGCCGGAAGGAGCATCATCTGCATATCAGTTTTAGTTCAATGGTTCATTTGAGAAATATGCTAATATTGTTGATGCATATCTGTGTACCTAGTTACCCAACATAAATTGAATTAATGCAGCAATTTAGTAGCAATGTTGAGTTTTCTGAGAAGAATTATACTTGCTGTGTACAGATGCTCTGTCCTCAACAAACGAAAACGTCAAAATGAAGCCTTCAAGCTATTCCAATAAAATATTATGTTACCTCGTGATGGTGGTTTTTGTAGTGATTTTGTGTCTGGCTCTGGACGGGAATAAACAGATGGGGAGGGAGATAAAATAAAAGTGAATTATATTTTTAATAGTTAATTTTACCTCACATTATAATCACAGCAGCATGGGTAAGCAAAGGTATCCAGATACTAGCAGATATTTTTTTTTGTTATTTGTGCGTTCTGTGCTGTTTATTGCCACGCATCATTTGAGAGCATGATGATCGTGTTTAGGAAAATATATATTCACCATTCACCTATATAGGTATATATAGAAGGAGAAGGGATCGAGAAGATTGCTGTAGGTAGACCACTTGCAATATTCCATGCTCTAATTTCATCAGTATAAAAGCAATCAAATAAGCAGCCATGAGTAGTGCCGCATTACACGAGTGTGCATTAAGATATTTAATGACTTGCGTACTTGCACAGTATCATATTATGTAAAATGCTGCTGATGAACAACCTACCTACCTATCTGCATATTATGTACAAGCATTTAACCGAGATAAACCAGTCTATCATTTGCATATTTCAGTCGCAAAACTTTACAAATTGGCCTCGATGCTGCTGCTACTTTCGGTAAACTCCTCTTTTGTGGTTTTGTGTTATTCAATGCAGTGGTATCAATCATTTACCTACAAATTCCAGATATCATGATGTGAATACCTACGTACAACAGATCAGGAAGCATCATCCCATTCGATTTCTACATAACAGATAGGAGAACAAAAATAGAAAATGAAAAACACACGAGGTTCAGTTTAGATTCATCGTATCTGTTGAATACACACACAAACTCAAAATTTGTTTCTTCGTATTTTTGCAAGCTAATAATGGAGTTATAAACTAATATTTACCAAGTTTTTTAAAAAGGCAAACAAATGTCGACGTTGGTAGGTAAATACATTTGTGTTAGAATTTGATCGTTTTCATAACTGCCATTCATTTTGTACTCATTATCATCATCATCATCGTCGTTGAGTGTTTTTGTATACTTTTTTCTCAAATTTTCTTCGTATTTTTGCAAGCTAATAATGGAGTTATAAACTAATATTTACCAACTTTTTAAAAGGCAAACATATGTCGACGTTGGTAGGTAAATACATTTGTGTTAGAATCTGATCGTTTTCATAATCACCATTCATTTTGTACTCATTATCATCATAGTGTGGTATTGTATACGTTTTTTCTCAAAGGATAGATTTTTTAAAGAGCTGATCCATTGCTTCTGCTTACACAGTAGTATTTGGTGTGATGTTTGTGATAAAAGTTTTTGCACTGTCAGCAGTGCTAATGACATATTAATTATCTTTCTTTTTAATATTTGCTACTTTGGTGTTGATTACATATGGCGTGGTGGTAGCAAAATGTGGCAGTAGTGAGTGATAAATGTGCAACGTGTAAGGACATATAATCTTCTTTACATTGATAGAAAAATAAGGCTGAATCTTTGAAAAAAATGTTTCTTTCTGTTGCGCGCAGATGGTACAATCATCATCATTAAACAGCTATCAGTTACCTCAGCAGGATAGACACATAACCTCTGAGAAATCTCAGGTCAGCAAATCTAGTCACAAATTAAGCAATTTTTCAACTGATCTTCCCATCAGCAACAAGCCATATTTCTCCACAAAAGCTC
>JAANSP010002004.1:0-13774 GCA_036850745.1 Homidia socia | reverse complement strand
CACATATTGCAAATGTGTGTGTAGGTGTTCCGTTTCTATTCTTCTCCTAACACTGTTTTATCTGAACAAAAATTATGAAAACAGAAGACATCACCACCACCACTGCCTTTGCAAACTATTAGGTTACATTTTTACATTATACAATACCCCTCGGAGCTACGGGAGTCTTGTAATAATTACAATAGTAGCTACCTTGAACTTTTAAATGCGAAAACATAAAATGTTGCTGCTATTCTACATTTGTATTATTGTATTGCAATATCCCAGTTTTCAAGATTCATCCATACTGTTGGCGTAAAATTTCATATTATTTTGCAGTTCACATACATCATCTCCTTCCAAAGTTTGTCGGTTGAAACACTAAACTGCACACTACTTGATAAAATATGAATATTTGCTTTGAACACATTGTTTTTAGAAATCATTTCAGTAAGCAGACCAAACAGAGCAATTTGAAAACTAGCAGCAGCATAGGTCTAAATGCTGTACATGATGCTAAAATATTATTTGGCATTTCATTGTCCTTAAAAGTAGGTATTAATTCTACAAGCATGCATGCTTCATCATCTCTCTTCATTTACTCACACCCACAACTGCCGGTCGGTTGGTATCTAAAACTCAGACAAAAGCAGCATATTGTGTTTGTCGGTTGAAACACTAAACTGCACACTACTTGTAATAAAGTCATAAATTATACTAGTTAATGAGAATTCTAAAAAAATATGAATATTTGCTTTGAACACATTGTTTTTGGAAATCATTTCAGTAAGCAGACCAAACAGAACAATTTGAAAACTGGCAGCAGCATAGGTCTAAATGCTGTACATGATATTAAAATATTACTTGGCATTTCATTGTCCTTAAAAGTAGGTATTAATTCTACAAGCATGCATCATGCATGCTTCATCATCTCTCTTTATTTACTCACACCCACAGGCCACAACTGCCGGTCGGTTAGTATCTAAAACGCAGACAAAAGCAGCATATTGTACCGAATGCAATAATTCTTGTCTTGCATCTGCATTCTATGTACATACTTCCCTTTATACACATCAACACGATATAAACGGGTTTGTATCACTGTGAATCATAAACATAACATTTTTATGCAGTAACAAGAAAGAAACCCCCAACGAAAGAAAAATGCTGCCTTTATAAACTACATCCTTTACATTGAATCCTCAAAAGAAATATTAAACATGCACAAAATCAACTACAAAAGTACAACATTCACGGCTTTGTCAATGGTGAGGAGACGCATTCAAACTTCCAAACTTACGTATTAATACGTATACAACAACAGCATGACGCAACATGGATTTTTTTGTATGATTCTCAACACTTCTTGGCTACCTAACTAGCCTTATAACATTGGTTTATACAATGGCATGCAACATTTAATAATATGTGGATGCTTTTAAAAAGAGTTGAGTCGAGTGTGTTAAAAGACAGGAGCAAGAAACACTAGTAGATACAACGTTTTTCCATGAATTGACATGAAATGAAAGTGTTTGCTTGCACTTGAGGCGTACATATGAAATGGGAGAGAATGTGTGTGATGAATGTACTCCCAGAAACATGATACGGATATATGTGTAGTTAGTAAGTAAAGTAATGTAGCCAGCACTACGACACGGTGTCCAAATAGTTTGTGGCTATTGATGGCAACGGCGAGCATCTTGTTGAGGAACAACAGTACACTGTACAAAAGTATAACTGGGAGAGTCGCGAGTCGACCTATATGTCCTCTGCTGCTAACGCTATGGTTTAACAACCTTTCGTCGTACTCGTATCATCAATTTTTTTTCTTCCTTCTTGTTTTTTGCGAGTAAAGTGGTTATGTCACATAGGTAAAACGTAAACATATAAGTAGGTAACATGCTTTTCTGGTGTACCACCGTCTTGTATTTTGGGTACGGACGGATGAATTTGTTCACTGCTACTACTCTGTGCTGTGCAAGGCATGGCGTGCATCAAAAAAAAACTAGCGACACGGCTATATAGAGAACAAGTAGCAAGTATTAAGGTACACAATTGGTGGTGGTGGCGGTGGGTCACTTTCACTGATTCTGTTTTATCCACCAAACAAGCAACAACAATATTATTATGCACTCTTTATATACGTTCTTTGGGCATATTCAAAACATGCTGCGCTCTTGCTCGTGTAACCACTCTCAAGGCAAAATCCTCTTCTTCTTCTTTTTCTTCTACCTTGCTTTAACCAGGCTGCTCGTTTCATTCGTGCTTTATCTACTTTTCGTTGACGCTGTGTTAGTAGAGAAGTTGGTAGCAGTCAACGGTAATATTTTCTGTATTGGCTATTATTTGACAGCGATACGATACGAACAGTAAGCATAACATGATGATGAACAACTGCGTTTCCCATTTTTTGATAAAAAAAGCATTATATATATTTACATCAGCTAGTAACCATCAGCTTGCCTTATTCTCAAAAGATATGAACTGTGGACTTATTTTGCCATTTAGTAGTCCACTTTACTTTCATGTTAATGCCCTTTTTTCTTGAAAGTTTAATTATTCCTTTTGCCATGTCACAAAACCAAAGTTGTCGCATTGATGTGATGATATCGATTTAGCTGTGTATTTGCAATGAACACTACTTTAAAACAAAGCAAACCCAACTCATAACTCAAAGCATAATCTAAAGCAAGGAAAATTTGATGATCTAAAACTATTTCTTGCCTTATTCTCAAAATATATGAACTGTGGACTTATTTTGCCATTTAGTAGTCCACTTTACTTTGATGTTAATGCCCTTTTTTCTTGAAAGTTTAATTTTTCCTTTTGCCATGTCACAAAAACAATGTTGTCGCATTGATGTGATGATATCGATTTAGCTGTGTATTTGCAATGAATTCTCATTTTAAAACAAAGCAAACCCAACTCATACCTCAAAGCATAATCTAAAGCAAGGGAAATTTGATGATTTAAAACTATTCAGTACCTACGAAAAAATAAGAACTAAAATGCTGCCAAAAGCTGTTGGCGAGTACATTAGTGAACATTATTTAGTACACATTTTTCCCATTCTTACGCGTTGCATCTACAACAAACGCAGTAAAGCTTCACTGAAAAATTACCAAACGAAAAATACATTGATTATTATATGATCACTGCTGTTGGATTTAATATTTTACTCAATAGATTAGAAAAGTCTAAATACATGGGAATCTAGCTAACATGGTCATAAATCCTACGTAACGTATCTCAATTTTATAAAAGTTTCCTTATTTTTTATCTGCGTTTCGAACAATTTGACAAACTATTAGTGACGAATAGTAATGGATTTGTTATTTTACTTAAAAGATTAATAAAGTCTGAATACATGGGAATCTAGCTAACATGGTCATATCATAAATCCTACCTAACGTATATCAATTTTATAAAAGTTTCCTTATTTTTTATCTGCGTTTCGAACAATTTGACAAACTATTAGTAACGAATAATAAAAATAACCCATGCACAATGTGCCCACTACTGATATGTAGATGATTCTTATAAGAACTGCAAAACATGCATGTGAAGCATAAATCATTAATGAGTTGTATGTAATAACAATCAAAAATCAAGGTGACTTTATTATAGTTTTCAATTTTATAAAAGTTTCCTTATTTTTTTATCTGTGTTTCAAACAATTTGACAAACTATTAGTAACTAATAATAACCCATGCAAAATGTACCCACTACTTATAGATGATTCTTATAAGAACTGCAAAACATGCATGTGAAGCATAAATCATTAATGAGTTGTGTGCAATAACAATCAAAAATCAAGGTGACTTTATTATAGTTACTCCAGGTAAATACGTCATAGGGGTTTGTGAGGAGCGATGATGTTGCTCAATAAAAGCTATTCGTTCATACATACCAAAATGCAGCAAACACCTTCAGAGTAGTATTGTTATTTTGCGATTTTGTAATATTTCTGCTCATGAAAATGGTACACAAGTATGAATCTACCTTGATGTTTAAAACCAAGCATCAATTCTCTAAAAATGTAAATGTTGCAGTAGGGGAGTTTTAATCTTCAAAAGTTGCCTTTATGTATAGGTAGGTAAGGTAAGTTTATGCTTGCATCGCATACCCAGACTTAAAAAAACAAAGTGATCTTTTTCTTTGATGAAACGCTCTTGAACTATTGTTGTCCTTCAATGTACTAGTACTCTACTCTGCTTGTGCATGCATGTTGTGAAGAAGTACTGCAAGCCCAACTGGCTTACTTTTACCATTATTTAACGTTGGTGGAAACGTGGGTTGTGGGATCTGTTCCATCTAACAAGTATAATACCAAAAGTATAGCATAGAAAGATGATTGTTGGAGATTGGAATTATCCTTTTGCCTTGCTACATACAAAACAAAGCACACAACTTGTTGGATGAAAATAATGCAAAGATTTTTCCATGCTCTCATGTCCAACCACAAAGCTCACGGTATTGTGGTACATACGTGTATATAGTTGGTTGCTGTTGATGTACATAATAATCAATCTATCTGTTGAAAACAATTTACCTACATATGTACAAAAATCTTGTTAAAAATGTCTTACAGGATTACGCTCAAGAATTATAAGTATTGCCAAAACAGGACCTATTGGTGCTGCTATGTACTTATCTTTGAATTTTTTCCTTATTGCATTTTTATTGACCATTTAAAAATAATTCAATAAAAATTTTGCAAATTCTTCAAGTTCCGTCACAACATGTCAAATGAAAAGTTCATTTGTAAGGTGACAACAATTTTTAGGTACTATACACCAAGCTATATATTTTGTTGAGTTGTTGATGCATTGTAAATTATAAATTTTATTACTATATTATTGATACATTTTTTTAATTCAATCACCTTCAGTATTTGTATATATTTATCTACATTTATATAGTATATATATACTGAAGTAGGAATAAATACTAACTATACTTGACTGTCAACATTTACGTTGCAAGTACGAGTGCGTGAAAGTCATTCGCTGAATTCTTAAATGTTTACTTTTAAACATTGAAGCTGTGCCGATTTTGGTCTTTTTACTATTTTGTTTTATTTTACTGCAGTACAGTACCAAACCAATTCAAATCATCTTTATAGCCGGATGGAGCATTATACCTACGTGTTTAAGGGCAAGTTTTATAAGTATAATATATGTTCATTTATGACTGATGAATTAGCATCATTATAGCAGTGTGGTAGCATTGGCTCGTGTAGGGAAAGGAATTAGCGTGGACGTAGAAAGGGAAGTTGCGCTTAAAAAATTGTTTGATCGTCGTGTCTCTGTTCTCCTGTTATACTCCTCCAAGTTCTTCTACTATCATCAACTCTGCGTTTTATTGCTTCCATCTATATTCTCCTCTGGTTTATAAGGACATTTTGCCATTGTGCACACACATTGTACAATGGAAAGATAACGATAACAGATACCTGAATGAAGCCAAGGAGAGATTTACGTTTTGTTGTCCCCTTCGTTAGATATATATATGTATACTATATGTACCTATATCAAATTATACATCAGCAAATAGAGTTAAGTCAAACACTATAAACACTATACATGTGTGCACATGGACACAGACAGAAGTTCACCGTCACCCCTCACCACAGCAGTTCATGTACGTTCATAGTAAACTCATTGATCTTTCTTTTGGATACGGTGTCGCATCAAGCTTATTCGCAATGAAGATGTGGAGAGAAGACATGTACATATATTTTACGGATACACAACCAAAGCAGAATTTCGTATAATGTTTGCCACTTACAACTTATCGCTGATGATATGACCTGACTGCATTGTGTCGATGTAATGTGGCAATAGCAAAGAAACTACAATAATGATGATCATCATGAAACATAATAATACTTGTATATTATATCCAGTTTAGCCACCGCGTGTGAGCCACCATCATCGTCGTCGTGAGAGAAGAGGAAGGATATGATGCTAAAAGTATATGATGTATTTACATTAAATAAGGCATAACCCATGCTATCAAGCATGAGGATGATGATGTGAAGCATACAACAGTAGTGTTCACTTTGCTCAAATATTTTAACCAAGTCAATTGAGGAAAAAGGAGAACGATGAACGCTCTTGCTCTTACTTAAATCAGCATGCTTCCCTTTTCCATATATCCAATCCAAACTGATTTGCGTGTTGATTGCTCGCCTATTATTTCCTCGCTTGGTGTGTATTTACTTGTTTGAGCGAATGTACGAAGCAATACGAACATTTTATATGGCGGACTACTACAATAGCAATGATGCCTGTGCTCTACGGAGAGAAAAAAAGGACGTGGCAGAGAACACTCAGTACATAAAAATGACTACCGTGATGAAATATCAAACAATGATAAAAAAGATTTTCATGCACTACATTGAGATGAATATTGAATTTCATTTGTTTGTGAAATGTTGAAACAAAATTTCAGTTTGAGTCGTTTCTGCTGCTAACATCCTCATCATCATCGTCGTCGTCATCAAGAGATGAGAAAAGAACGCGTGCACAGTGCTCTTAACCTAACTCTGCATTTGAAAAAAACGCAAATAATAATATGATTGTAAAGAGTAAAAGATTAGTGAAGAAGGACATGTATAATAAGTATTTAACGAGTCTACAATGTATACGTACATCCTTTGCAGTAAATTAGACTACTATAAATTGTAGTGTGGGCTTACTTTACGTACCATCCATGTTCATCCTCATTCTTATTATGTCGAAATTTACTATTTGGAAAATAATGCTCAACCAAATCAAATAAAAAACAACTTTATTAAAATAAAATGAGGGCTCTCAATGATGAGAATGCTGAGATATAGGGACAGTAGAAGGTAAAAAGAACGATTTTGTTTGAGATTTTTTGATGGAACATTACACAGTAACTTTATATTTTTAGACTTTAGATAGAACAATCAATTTATGGATGTTATATTAATTTTCAAGATTATGTTACTTTTACTTGTATTATTTTCATAATATGAAATAGTATAAACTTAAGATTTCGCAAAACAACCTTTCACTCATCTCTTATTTATTTACTATTCCTCCATATAAAGTTACTCAAAAGTGGTACTCGGTAATTGCAATAAATTTCACCTTACATTCCTTATTTTTTCAGATTATCTTACTTTATTTTACTGGATTTATGCCGTTAGGAATTCTCACTAATAGCCATTTAGATAAAGTTATAAAAAGAAAACTACTGTGAATGACAGTTTATCCCTATATGTATATCTTATTGGACAGCCTTTCAAAGAAATTGGCAATAATGGTGAGAGTGAGGCATACATTTACTCCATTATGTATCTTTTGTATCAAAGGTTGATACTCAAGCTTTTTTGTACACATTCTTGCAAAATCAAGATGTTGGTTCTGAAAAACATTCTGAAAACAGTTTTCTCATGTTCCCTTTGAAGTATTCTGTACTGTTATTGGTTTCCTTTTCATCCACCGCTAGTACATCTTCACTCTATATCAACGCTGACATACTTTACAAAAAATTCTGTATAGATATATCTTTCCGCCTGCTGGAAAACTAGTGACAACTCTATCTAATCTTACATCATGTGCGATCTCTGTGAAAACGACAATTCTGCAACGTTTATTTCACCAATCTGATGTTATGCCACGTACACTTAAGGCGGAAACAAGGGAGAAGCAAATCTAGAGAACCTTCTGTAACACCACGCTGGAATGAGTCATAATGAAAAAACATACATAAATTGCAAAAGTGCGCAACGCCAAAATGCTCTCTAAATTGTTCGGTTCTTCGATATCGACCGAACAGTTTCAAAAACGTTTTTAAATGATCTTTTATCCATAATGTTATTACGAATACATTTATAGGCTAACTTCATTATGATTCCACTTATTTGCAAGACAAGGCATTTCTATCATAATAATATATTACATCTCTTTCAACTCAACTTGTAACTAAAAAGGAAGATGGCCAAAATGCCAAATGTGAAATCGAAAGAGGAGACGTTCTACGTATGGGTAAAAAATAAAATTTTTTCTTCTATGTCGTCGACTCCCCAGTTTCATTATTTTGGTTTGCTGGTTCGTGTCTTTCTCTCTCAAGTCAGTAGACGTTATATCTGCATTTTTACTGTCTGTCGTCTGGTTTCCTTTGCTTGTTCTCCTATGCACCATTTTCAAATATCCATCTAATATATCTACCCACTGTAAAAGAAATGCTTGTGGATATGCAAGTTTTAAAAGCATTTCATTATTTACTTTTCTGCCAGCATGTACTCTTATAAAAATCCAACAAGTCGTGGTCGCAGTATAAAAATGAACGAGTACCAAGTAACTGAGTTGAGCGAGTCGGTAAACAGCGTAAGGTAAAATAATACATGTACCTATGTATGCATAAATATGAATGCATGAACATATTATATACATTGCTTTGTGCAAAACTCAAAGCTGCATGTTGAAATTGCTTGCTAATGTAGCTAACACATAGGGAGAATGAATGGAGTAAGCTAAAATGAAATGGATATCCAAAAATCCCCAACAACCCAACGGCGTATAATATTTAGAGAAGAAACCAACCACGCAGTTCTCTTGATCCAGCACTGCAGTCTTCACATTAACCAATGAAATGCTAGCCTACGTGGTTCATTCGACGTTTCATGAAAGTACATTTCAAAACAATTGTCTCTATTATCCATTCTATATATTGATGCGATATAGCGCTATATATTGTTCTAGCATAACTGCATGCTCAAAATGCACTTTGTGTTTTATTTCTTTTCTAGTAGTAGCGTAAAAATAATATACATATAGGAGTACCCCACTGCTATGTACATGTACTCGTTGAAGACGATTCTTTAGAACAAGTCTTTGGTATTTCATGTTATTCAATTATTATTATCTATTCACAAGGAACAAACATCCTTTGCCACGCAGCATTTTTTACTATCGTTTATCGTATCCTTTTCACTGAATTAGCTACTGTCAAGTAGCCATGTAGCAGCTTATTATTACTATTACAATAATATATTATGCTACAGCTACTGCATAGGTATAATTTTATGCGTATTTGTGTCTCTAGTGGTTGTTTGTAAGCAAGGAGAGATGATGTTTATATTATTGCCAAATACTACAAAGTGATTATGCTTTAACGATTACCAACACAAATAATAACCTTACATTTTCCTTCCGTTCATGACTCTATGTTGTCGACTGGTATCGTTTTTTTCTGGATGCTTACAATGGTACGAGATGCGCCTATTAGGAGTATCGACAGAAATGTTGCATTAATTTAAGACTTGTTTACCAAGTCGTAGGTACCTGGATATTTGGAAATGGATGAGATGATGAGTCTTTGTCCCTGTTGCAATTGGACTGGATGGGACAATACAAGAACTACCACATTATCCTTCACGATACGTAGATTATTAGCGCAATGCATGAATTTAGAATTTTCTCTTCAAAATCTAATAAAACAGTTTGCATTTGGTGGCTATTCACTTGTGAACCGTATACTTACACAAGAATTAAAAAATATTTGACTACTGTTAAACGCATATGTCTTCTAACAGCCACCAAAGGTAAAGCTGCCCTTAAAATAATAAATATTTGCCAACGGCAAATATAATTACAAAATTGTAGCATTATTTGCCGCACCGGAATTGTTTTTATCAAATTCCATGTAAAGGTTAATTACGACATACACTGCCCTGACTTTATCAAACCACAAAAAATGCTACTTTTTTTATGTAAAATGCAGGCTTTCTTATATACCATTGCATTGCCATCCGTTCGTTATCTCGTTCAAGTTGTCCGTTATACCTTAATTAACAGTTTTTATATCTGTAATATCAAAGATATTCTATGATTAATATGGCCCGGGTTATATGGATAATATATGTTTACTAATGGATATCTGATTTCGGCTTGATCTTTAAAAGGAGTATGAATGAATAAAAGTTAACAAAAAATTCCATAAATTGTAAACAACTGCATAATGCAACATGTCTCGTGCTTAACATTGGTATTGAAGGTACATTTTCAGTTCACTTGCTTTGCTACTATTCAGCAACATTCACCATCCTAATATTGGCTCATATTCTCTCTCATCCTTTGATCTAAACAACACAGTAGTTTCTTCCATTTCCATTGCCCTTCAGAGCTCTAGAAAGAGATGATCCAACACAAGCTATTATCATCGTTGTCACAAAGAATGCATTGCTTATGCTGCTTATCTTATCGCTTGTGCTGGTGAAGTGAATGTCGGTTGGTGTTCGTACTCTGTAAAATAAAGCAATGTAATAATGCAATGTAATGTACCTATATAGCTAGTGTATAATTACTAATTAATTAATGAATGGTGTAATGAACATAGCACTAGTTGTAATTGTAAATGGAATTTTAGTAGCAATCTCTGAACTCGTGTGAAATTTAAGATAGAAGCCGACGTTGTTTTGGATTAAAAACTGCTCAATGAATTAATGAGCATCGAGGAAAGGACTCGGTTGTCAAATATGTTTAAATTGATGTCATACATGTCATATGCAAAAGTTTGAAAACGTCAGTTAAGTTGAAACTGTCACGAATAGATTTAAAAAACATGTCAGAAAAATGACCAGTGGTCAAAGCCATCTTTTCGGTTGAAATCTCACACGCCTTTCCCGTCATTTTAAGTATTCAAAACCGTAATGATATTGTAACGCAGACTGACACACATAATAACTTTTTTTTAGAATGATCGTTCATAAAGAGATGACATGTCCCTGGATCTCACTGGATTTAGTGCCTTTAATTAAGGTGCAAATCCAGTGAAACATTAAAAGCGCACTACTAATATTTTTTTCCTATGAGCTATTTTTTCTTGGGTTTCTACATCATTTAACTTCGGCAGTTTGACAGTGTTATAGAAAGCAGTTATATGGAATGAAAATATATGTTCAGGATGATGAGGAGTTAAACTAACTAATATATGAATACAACACTTTTTGTTCTGTTCATTGTTTGTTACAAAATATTGTGAGTTGGATGCTATTACCCTAGCTAGTTTAAGATACTATTCAACAGTCCCAACATCAGTTATATCTAGCAGTATTTAATTTTTTAATTGAATATTGTACGATATGTTATATGGAACTCAGCATCACAAGTAATTTACCCTGTAAAACGAGCATATATGTAAGTATGCAAAAATTTTACTGTGCATATAAATAAATACCAGTACAAAGTTGAAGGTGGGTGGTATATACAGGAAAGCATTGTAAACGTAATTTTAAGCAATTCATTTCATTATGCGAATTCACATGACACGTATGCATACGAGCAACGTGCGCTTTCAAAACTTAATACATTCGCTGACGTTATTTACCATCCATGCTAAAGATTTTTGCGTTTGTATTGAATAGTACAATATTATATGCATACACGGAGTTGTACGGTTTTGTACACGTACCAATGATTCAGCTATTCGTATCTTTGTTTTTTTACATAAAAACGACACATATATGCATAAATTTTGTTCGATGCTGTTGTGCTTGTGAATATTGTTTGTGTCAGTTGTTTGATCCATTATCAAACGTGTGAGATGGACATCTGCATAATGCGTTCCGTAAGTTTTGTAAAATGTAAAATGGGTAACAACAACAGTCAACGCAATGATGGTAACTTAAAACGTAGTTTTATTATTGCAAGAAAACTCTTCTCCCTGTCCTCTGTAGGTCACATAGCTAGAAGAGTTTTATAGCTTGCCTCAAACAAAGAAGCAAGCCTATTATTAATATTATGGATTCCCTACCTGTTTGTACGTATTTTGGACGTACGTAGCATAATATATTTTTATGCATACTATGTGGACATGCATTTAGCTGTACCATTTTTTTGCTTCTAACAAGCAAATCGTAAAAAAAAGCTATGACTATGATATTATGATACGGTACCACTGGATAATGGGTTAAAAATAAGTCAATTGGAATTTTCATTTAGTGGGCCATTATCATGGATGACTAATTATTTTCAAAAATGAATGTCTTCAATCTTTCAGAAAAACAGTATTATTTAATAGATAAAATTATTTTTTACACCGTGTCAAAAAATTTATGTTTGCACTGCACTTAACTTGGCAGTAAAAGTTTGGATTTGATAAAAAAAATCCATTCCTTGTTTTGTTTTATGGCACTACATTTTTACTTATATGTAGCATCCTTCCAGCTATTTCACCTAAATTTTCAATATCTTCTACCATACTGGCAGAGTTTCTAGCACCATCATCATCCCCTTCCATGTTCAACGACTGCAACAAATCAGTTCCACCTCCACAGCCAAAGAAATCAAACTCTTCATCGTTAGTAACATCAGCATCCTTGGAATTAAAGACTTCAGTAATATCTGGAGGCGAAATATCTTTTAAGCCAGCTAATTTTGCTTTTGCCAGATTCTTCTTGCTCTGTCGCTTTGATGGGTCTCCATTTTTATTACAGCACTTTACATTTTTTGGAGATGCGTCTACCGATTGAACGCCACTCTCCCGTTGTTGACAACTTCCCCCTCCACAACATCCACTCCTCTTTCCCTTTAAGTTACTCTCACTACTGGTTTCACCGTTAATTACTGCCAGTTGCTCCTTTACTTTACTACTCTTTCCAACGTCCAAGTCTGGGAAGTCCTTTGTTGAGTCCTTCAAGTAATACGCAAGCTTTGCATAAATCTTGAGACGATATGTAATTGCAGCGTTTACATATACCCTGTGTAGGCATTTTCACTCCTTCCCGAATGGATAAAGCCTCGCCTTGAAAAAGAAATAAACGAAATGTAGCTGGAAACATTGGTCAATCAACGTAACTCTTCCAGGCAATATAGATCAAATAATAGAGTACCTGAGTGAATTATATCTACAATGGATGACGGTTTTATCCTTTCCAAGTCTTTGATCAGAGTTCTTACATGACCCCGGTACGCATTTGGAGAATATATACACTCGGTTGAAAAATAATCCAATTTCTTGTAATAGGCATACATTACAATTTCCTTTTCATAAGTATACTTAAATGGTTTACATCTTGGTAAGGACCCCTCGGCTCCCTTTGAAAAAAAAAAAGATTTTTGTTAACATTTAACATTACCTATTTAATGACTTGATTTGCTATACCTTTGATAAGCAATATAGCTGTAACATTTTTGTTCTTACAGTGGTTATATTGGTACAGCGCTGAAGCCTTGCTACGTCGCCTCTTAGAAGGTTCATGAGAATAGTTTCAGCTACATCATCCGCATTGTGACCTGTGACAATTTTATCAACGGCAAGAAGCATTGCTCCTCTGTCTAAAGCTTGTCGACGAAATACCCCACAAAATGTGCAGTTGTTTTTCCTTCCAACCTGCAAAAATATTTTGAAGTTAAAGTCACAAGCTCACATTTTACGACCAATCGTAAATTACCGTTATATATAAAAAAAATTAAAAATGCTCACCTCTCGCACAATTTCATCCATTGTCCAACCGTATAGGTCCTTGTAAGAGAATATTTTAAGAGGAATTTCATATTGGATTTCATTTCTTTTCACGGTCTCCAAACTATCGTCTCGATAACCTAAAATAAACAGTTTTTTTGAGATTGCAATAGTTCTTCTTTTGAGCAACAACATAACGCATAGTATTATGTTTTAAACGTGTTCAATAGTAACCTGTAATTCCTTCGTCAACGGAAAGTAAAACCAACTTTAGCCCGTAGTTGTGTCTTTCATTTAAAAGTTTCATCACATATGCTAAAACTGTCGAATCTTTTCCGCCTGAAGCAGCAATGGC
>JAANSP010002003.1:0-13775 GCA_036850745.1 Homidia socia | reverse complement strand
GTCAATCAGCTATTGTCGAAATTGGATGGGGTTGATTCTCTAAACAATATTCTGGTGATTGGGATGACAAATAGATTGGACCTGATTGATGAAGCACTACATCGTCCAGGTAGATTAGAAGTGCAAATGGAAATTGGGCTTCCGAATGAACAGGGAAGACTACAAATCCTAAAGATCCACACCCAAAAAATGAGAGACAATCAACTGTTAGAACCGGATGTTGATTTGGAGAATCTTGCTAAACGAACTCCGAATTTTAGCGGGGCTGAAATAGCAGGATTGGTCAAGTCTGCTACATCTTTTGCATTTAATCGGCATGTAAAAGTTGAAAGTCTGGCTTCGGTTTCAGAAGAAGGCATAAAGGATTTGAAGGTTACCAAAGACGATTTTGAATTGTCTCTTGATGAAGTGCCTCCTGCATTTGGAGTTGCCATTTCGGACATTGAATCGTTGATGGAAAATGGTTTTATAGTATATTCAAACATTGTACAAAAACAATTGGATGATTTGTACCTTTTGGTCAAACAAGTTCAACACAATCCGCATACTCATTTGATGAGTGTGTTTGTCCATGGTCCACCAGGAAGTGGAAAATCTACATTGGCGTCCAAAATAGCCATTGAAAGTGGATTTCCATTTATCAAACTCATCTCACCCGATCTTTACATTGGAATGAACGAAGTGTCCAAATCACTAGCCATTTCAAAGGTTTTTCAAGATTCTTACAAGTCGCCTCACAGTTTGATTTTGCTAGACGATGTAGAAAAGCTGGTTGATTATGCACCAATTGGTCCTAGATATTCCAACCAGGTTCTTCAAACCCTGATGATTCTGTTGAAAAAGACACCTCCTTCTGGAAGAAAGTTGTTGGTTATATGTACATCGAGTTCATGCGACTTTTTTGACGATATGGGATTCATTGAAAATTGTTCAACCAAGATGCTGATTCCCTGCCTTAACTACATTGTCAATCCATTGGACGTATATTCTATTGTAGAAAACACTCGAGTGTTTGCTGATAATGAAATATCGAGGTTCAAGGAACTGTTGCTGTTGAATTCCAAAGAGATGGCTCCACTCGGATCCAATCAGGGTGCTATTGGAATCAAAAAATTGTACTATCTTATTAGAATGGCAGAAGAATCCGAACCTCTTGACCAGAGAATCGATCGATTGTTCAAAGCCTTGGTAGAAACCGCCTCGTTAGAAACCAATCGATTTGATAGATGATTTGACTAGCGAATGTCCATCCTGTGTAACGACAAGCAGTCTTCGTTGAGGTAGTGCCAACAATAGGATCTGATGGCTTTTTGTAAATGAATAAAGTCTGTCGTATTCGGTATTATCCAGAAATTGAAGATACAATACTGCAGGCGTAAATTTTAG
Source organism: Homidia socia (assembly GCA_036850745.1). Lineage (NCBI taxonomy): Eukaryota > Metazoa > Arthropoda > Collembola > Entomobryomorpha > Entomobryidae > Homidia > Homidia socia. Next base: position 12,389 of record JAANSP010002003.1, on the reverse strand, counting down.
ACGGTACTTTTCATTTTCCCACGTTTCCAGTTGATCAACTAGGCTGGCTGACAAGGGACCCACCTTTTTTGTTTGGGGGTGAAGATTATCTGACAAATATTTAATGATTTGGTCCGAAGAGATTCCTTTGGCATAGGCTTCTTGGACACTTTCCCGACTCAGTATCCCACATACTAAATTTTTGAATCTAACATGCAATTTCAAGAACAGAGATAGAATTGAAATATCTAGCTCTGAACTGGTGTATGCGTATACGTGAAAGTTGGTCTCCACCACGAGAAACCCATCTTCTCTACCATGCTTTTTCATGTCTCCAACCAATCCACGCCTATCTTCAATATTGGCTATGGTTCTAGATAACAATAGAGCACACAATCCCGTGGGATAAAATTTTTTGGAATGAGGAACTCGGTAGATTAGCCCCAAATTATCCATGTTCTGCAAAAATTGCTTTTGTGTCAGAGACAATCCATCTATTCCATATTCAGTTCCAAATGATGTAAATCCCAACTTGAACATCAATAAAAGTACTTCACATTTTTGGCAAATTGTTTGACAATTCTGATCAATGTAGCTTATTAAAAGTGTCCACATTTGAATATTCATGTTTTGGAGAATAAACTGAAAACCATATTTCGTGATGTATACCTTGCTTTCTCGTTGCTTCATCAATCCAGATCCTTCAAGAAATTCAAACATATTGCAGTTCATATCTGGACTATTCTTGCCAAGCATGTACTTTAGTAGTCCTTCCCATTTCTCTTTACCATATTTTACCAAGAAATCGGTATCGATATTCCTCGACTTTAATGTTGACTGTTTCAATATCGAATTATTTTTCAAACGATTGGTAATCACACAGATGTAATTGTCCTGGAACACGGGATTTAGTTTCATGGTGTCACCTTGTCTGATCAATATATTCCACCTTGTCAACCTTTCAAAAGCAACGACTCGTCCCTTTTCCAACGACGAAACTAGGAATGAATCAATGATTTCCCACGGTACAAAAGTTTTTATAAATAAAAGTCTACATACAATATGCTGAGATAGTCTGGGAAGCCAACGGAAAATAGCTAGACAGCCTACTTGATCATTGTAAATGGTGGAAAACACATCTTTTGTGACATGGTCCAAGTAGTCGACAAGTGGATGGTTTTCATCAATACATGGTTCAGGATATCCGGACATTAAAAAAAGTGGTGGAATGAGTCTTGGTCTAAGCCCGGAGGAAGTCGAAAAATGGAGAGTTGAAAGAATGAAGCGGTATCGGGAAAGGATACTTGATCCCAGTAGATCTGACAGCGGACAGCCTCGGGATTCAATAAATTCCAGTCCACGGTTGCAACCAGACAATTCAAATATCAAGGCCAAGACCTCAATGACTCTACTAGAAAAACTATTGGCAAAAGACAAGGAAGATCAGGATTGTCGGATTTTGGCTGCTTTGCATTATATTTCCAGACAATCGTGGTTTACTGACTGCGACCAGTCACAATAATTGCGTACATGGATAATAGTTTTTGTAGTTGTTGGGAACATTACGATTTTGAAGTTGTTCGACATGGAATAAAAATGCCCATAAAGACGGTTTACTCCAAATTAACGTCACTTGACGGTACAGATTCTGATTGTCTAGATCTTGGATGGACAACAATTCCAACCCAAAAAGGTGAAACAGTTGAATTGATCCAAACCAAAAGAATGGTGTACACTAGATCAGGAGGTTTAGGATTCCATATTATTTGTGATCTTTTCCCGATTGTAAAGGATGACAACCATTGCCATATTGAGTGCCATGCACAACCGTATGATATGACATCGTGTAAAAGGAATAATGAATTTGGCATATGGTTGAGAATAGGATTGACATGTATTGGGCCTGAGGAAACTTTGTTTTGTTTGACTGTCAAGGATGGAATGGAAGACAAGTCTGGAATTGTATTGTATATAAAGGAACGATACACGAGACTTTTTGATCCAGAAACCAATACTTCTGGATATTTGTTGGTGAAAGCAGGATTACAACTGATGAGAAGAATGATCACTGTTATATTTACCTTGTTGAGAATTCGAATATTGAATGTGTTAGGGTGTTTGTCAATTGGAATATTGATGAATTATTTATATCTATGGCTATTCAATCGCAACTGTACCTCTAGAAATTACAGATTTTTGAAGGATGTGTTGATTCGACTGGTGAAACACCAACTTGATGCATGGAAAACAGTCCGGGGACCATGCGACGACTGCAAATTTGATGGCTTTTGAATTATCAATAGGCAAATTGAATGATCTAGTGGAGACTTTGGAAACAAGTAAAAATTTAATAAAAGATTTAGCCAAGGAAATTGTTGGTATTCATAAAACGGTATTGAGTCATGATGAAATGAATGTATCAATATTTTCACAAACCATCAAAATGTGTGCAGAGGAATGTACAAAATCTGACCGCTTCAAGAGGGCATTATTGTCTATTCAACACAAGATATCTCAGGGGTCTATTTGTGATAGTTTTATTGATGAATACAATAGAATATCGAATGATTTTATTGATGATCAATGTACAGATACAATCAAGGAATGGGATGAATGGGTGGGATTATTATCATTGGACGGATGGACGGTAAACCATGGAGATGACGAAATGGATTTGATGGTGATCCGAGGTTTAGGATCGCTAAAATGCCCGATTACCTTGGTTGAATACAAAGATCCATTGATCAACCCGACCTGTGGACATTCCTATTCAAAACATGCAGTATTCAAGCTGGCATCCGGAGCACCCAAAATTAGGTGTCCGGTAACTGGATGTAACAAAAAGGTTGTATTGAAACACTTGCAAAAGAATGAGTTATTCAACCAAAGACTGTCTCGAAAAAGACTTTACTGATAAATTTATTGATAATTCGCCTCCTGATACATTTTCAACAAGCCCAAGGTCGACGAGTCATGATTATCTGGACCAATGTTTCCAGTAGTCAGCTCTTCAATGATAGCATTTGCAAGTCGTTTCCCCAACTCTACTCCCCATTGATCATACGAATTGATGTTCCATATTTTCCCTTGGACCATCACTTTGTGTTCGTACAAGGCAATCAAGGCACCCAAATTGGCAGGAGTCAACCGGGAATAAAAAACGGTGGTTGTTGGCTTATTTCCTTGGAAGAATCGATGGGATGGAACATGGGGCTCGGATCCTTTCATCAATGCCTCCGTTTGGGCGATCATGTTCGAAACAAGTAATTTGTGGTGGTGGGTCCTATCAATCGATCTGGATTTGGTTTGTGTCGGCAAAAACCCCCCGATAAAATCGCATGGAACCATTTTTGTACCTTGATGAATCAATTGGTAAAATGCATGTTGCCCATTTGTTCCGGGTTCTCCCCAGATAATGGGCCCGGTCTGCCATCTGCTATCCACACTATTTCCATTTCTTGTTGTCGATTTTCCATTGGATTCCATATCTAATTGCTGAAGATATCTGGGAAATAATTCCAGTGCTTGTTCATATGGTAGAACGGCGTGTGATTCGGCCCCGTAAAAGTTATTGTACCAGATTCCGATCAATGCCAAAATTGCTGGTGCATTGGAATCGGCTGAATTGTTTTTAAAATGGCGATCCATTACATGTGCCCCATGCAATAGATCTTGGAAATTATCCCATCCTATATAAAGACAAATACTCAGCCCGACAACAGACCATAGCGAGTATCGACCACCTACCCAATCCCAAAACCCGAAAATGTGGATACCATCATCGGGGATCCCAAATTCCACAATCTTTTCAATGTTTGTAGATACCGCCACAAAATGCCTTGGTATGGCACCCTCATTCCGGAAATGGTTCAATATCCATTCCTTGGCCGAGCATGCATTTTCCATGGTTTCAAGTGTGGTAAATGTTTTGGATACTACAATGAATAATGTAGTCTCGGGGTCACATCGTTTCAACACTCTTTCCAAATCATATCCATCCACGTTTGATACGAAATGCATATTTAATGGATTGGGATTGGAGAATGCAAAGGATTCAAGCGCGTTACAAACCATTCTAGGTCCCAAGTCGGATCCTCCAATTCCAATATTGACAATGTTGCTGATTTCTTGGCCTCCATAACCTTTCCATTCTTTTCCATGGATCTGAGAGCACAAATTTCTCATTTTATCAAGCTCTTTATGAACCAGCAAACCAAGATCCTGATTTTCCTTGTTCATGTACGATTCATCTAATGGATTTCGAAGTGCCATATGCAATACTGGCCTGTCTTCAGTACAGTTTATGTGCTCTCCTCGGAACATTTGGTTCCTAAACCCGGCCACATCGTGCTCCTCAAAGAGATCCAACAGCAATCCCAAAACATTTTCATCAATAAGATTTTTAGAATAATCGATAAACAAATCGACTTTGGATTCTTTAATACTGATGGAATATCTGGAAAATCTCTTTGGATCGCCCGAAAACATATCTTTTAGGCATAGTTTAGACCCAACCAGTTTGTAAAGTTCGTTCAAACGTTGCCAAGATGTGAGATCAATTGGATCCATTTTCACACCCTACAAGCATTGCATTTAAAACAAATAGGCTCCATATATGATTGGCTAGATGGTTGTCATAGATCATCCATCCACCTATTCTTCCAAACATGAGACATTTTGCAAGGATTTGGAACCATCCGGCAGGTAGAAACATCCGGGACAAAGCTGATTCAATAGGACCTAAAACCATTCATTTCTGGGCCCCCATGTTCAAATGGGTAAGACAATGTCCATCTTCGTAACAGAATAGGGATTGGTAGCTGCTGGAATTGGAGATTTTTCGAGACCGGCATCAAAAATCTCCGTACCGCAATCATTATGTAATCCTATAAAATCACGCAATTAATCCTGTAGCATTTGTGCTGACTGGGACTGTATGGGCAAGATATTCTACCCAGGTGATTCCCTTGAACTGGAATCTATTCCTGGTAAATGCATTTGTAGCTTCTACTGGTATCTATCAAACATCTAGAGCATTGAAGTACAAATATTCTCAAATCCGATGAATAAAGCTTTATGGAATACTGGGCAACCTGTTCGGAACAATTTTCCCGGCTGGTTTACCTATGAATAGTAGGATAATGACTATCGTGATGCACCCTATACACAACGCAACCAATTGCGAGTACCAGCCCCTTCCAACTGGTAGGGTACATGTAACGGTAGAAACAAGTCCAATTACTAAAGCATAGACGGCCTGTGTCTTGACATGATCCATGTGATCAGATCCGCATGCCATACTGGTCATGATGCACGAGTCTGAGATGGGGGAAGTATGGTTTCCCCAAACTGATCCCGAAAGAACCGATGATACAACCGATAACATGACCGGCCAGTTATTTTTCAATTCCCTTGTCATTGGGACAAGAAGTGGGAAGAGAAGAGACATGGTCCCCCATGCAGAACCAGTCGAAAAAGAGACTAGTGCAGCAATGATAAATATCAAAGTAGGCAAGAGTCCTTGAGGAATGTTTTCTAATGTCAGCAAACCAACAATATAGTTTGGAGTTTGAAGTTTTTCACAAATTATTCCCAATCCCCATGCATGAACCAAGATCAAAATGGCATGCAGCATCGATTTGGTTCCTGAAACCCAGGATTCCATAGTTTCTTCTACGGTCAAGATTCCCTGTTTCACTACCAAGAATCCTGCAGCAATAGTCCCCAAAAAAGAGGCCCACAAGAGTGCATGAAATGGCGACCCTCCACTCAAAATGTTTTGAAACGAATACACCAATCCATTTCTTCTTGAAATCAAATCGCTCACGTGTCTTTTCAGGTTGTTTTGGGTTCCTTGTTGGATCTGACGATCTAACCATTCTTCGGTATTTTTCAGATGGATATATCCCTCCAGCATCATCCCCAACATTACTGTTAGAATCAGAATCAAAAACGGGATAACTGCATTGTACCATCGTTTGGGTTGCCCTTCTTTGGGAAACAGATAGGAATCAGTATCTTTGGATGTTGCAAGAGGACTGGATCCATCTTTTACTAATTTTCCCGTCTTCAATGCCCGGATTTCTGCCGTTAGCATAGGGCCAAAATCTCGATCCATAACAATAGTCATGAGACTGAAGAAGAGAATCAATATAGGATATGATCTATAGGGTATTGTTTCGAGAAACACCAAGTAGGGATCCACATTCCCTTTTGTTTGAATGTTTTCTACATCAAATGATTTTTTGGTACTGAAAATTTCGGTTAAATATCCTAATTCAATGGCAGTCCACGATGAAATAACCATGAGTGACGAGACTGTTGATGCACATGTATCGACAATAAAACTAAACTTTTCCCGAGAAACCTTCAATTTGCCCATTATATTTTCCATTGTCGATCCAGTAATTAGACATGAAGCGTAATCATCAAAAAATATCAAGATTCCAATAATCCAGACCGATAATTGTCCTTTTCTTCTGGTAGAAGCAAATCGGGTGAATGCCTTGGCCATTCCTATTCCTCCTCCTCCCTTTCCAACGATGCCTATCATTCCTCCGATTAACAAACAAAAATATATTGCTGAACAATGTTCTGGATCCATCATTCCCTGAATCACAACGGTATCCAACATTCTTGCTACTCCCTGAATTGGATTCATCCCATATACAAATGTGGCCCCTACAACCATTCCAAATATCATGGCCAATATCCCTTGTTTGAATATCATGGCTATTAATATGGTGAGAATTGGCGGTAGTAGAGTCATCCATCCTGGAATACAATAGACTTCAAAATCATAAAAATACTCGAAATGATCTGAATCGTGCCCCGTCGTATCATATTCGGATTCAAGGATGATTCTATACGAATTCTGACAGAATAAAACCGGATCCACATTTTCAATATCCAAAGTAGAAGGGTACCCTTTTTCTCGTCCCTCAACCTCGTGTGAACTACAAGGTCTTGTTCTTATTTTTCCAGATGCTATGGATTTGGGATCCGAATTCATTTTGAAGATGGTGTAGGATAATGTTTTCGGAAGTAGTTGATCTTTGGTATCTGCAGGTGGAAAGTATAGCGAGACACGAAATCCAAGTCCAGATACCATGATTTCAGGATGGTCGCCATAAATCACGCCTGCCTTGGTTGCCATGCAACGACTACAAAATATCAGCATCAAACCCAAGTACGGCCAATTCATTTTGAAAAAGCCCCTACCTACAGGGTTAGACACACCTGTTTCAGATATCACCATGATATTTCATAAAATGCCAAAATATCATGATTTACCATAGAATGGGTAGTTTGGCAGTTCATGATGCTAGGGTACTGACCATCCAACGATTCTGGATATTGGTTGGGTACAAAAAACTTTCTAGATTACTTGAATATGTATTCGGAAAATTCATAGATCAAGTATCATGTAGCGATTTTGAAACCGCCAGATCTCTTATCACCGATAAGAAATTTATACTGAATGCTATGAAACTATTGAAAATGTTGAAAGTGATGGTTCCAGAGGGACAGTCGTTAGAGTTATCTACTAGAAATTTTCTGGTAGGGATCGTGATTATACATGATGATTCAAAACAGTTGAACAAGGTACAAGCATCCATCCGAGCAATGTATCAACGAATGGCAATGCTTTTCAAGTGCAGGTCTCTAATATTGTATAGATATTACAAGCAAGAATTTCTCAAGGAGTGGACAATCTATCAAGATTTGTTTGCCAAATGGAAACAAAGAGATAAAATTGAAATAAAGACCAAATTGATGGCAGAAATCGAACAGGTCAAAGTGTTGAAAACAACAATACTATCTGGATCACTAGCATGCGCTCCAACCAGTTCTGAGTGGGAAATGACACTTGAGAAATGGAAACAAAACCTGGTTGGATGGTTGAAACAGGTAGATTGTGAGTCAAAAAGTATCACAACAGCACAAATTGTCCACGAGTTTTATCTTTCGTCGTTCCGAATCGAGGATATATTTGAACAGTTGGAATTGGGAAATGAACAATTGCAGTTGGATATTCTTTTCCTACAAAATCATTTGGATCTTGTTTGGAAGATTTTTTCGCAACTCAAAACCCTTGTTTCTTTCAATGAAAATCTTACTTATGAGCTGAACCAAGTAATGGAATTAAATGCTACCAAGATCCAAGAAATTGTGATGGAAACCGAATCTATGAATTTAATCATAAAAACATTGGAATGGATAATCGACTTTCTTGCCAAAACATGTGCTCCAATTCGAGATCATCAGGTAATCGAGTGTCGAAAAGAGATGAAAAACTCTAATTTCATATCGATGTACAGGAATATATTTGGTCTACTGAATGATATGAAGAGAGACCATGTAAAATTTTTGTGTGGCAAAATCCAACCAATTTTAAAGGAGCATGTGAAAAGGATTGAAATAGAGGGATTTCTCGGTTATATTCGAAATATTAATAGTCCTCGAATATTGAATAAGAACTATTGGAAGCGAAACTTTCCAGAATTGCTCCAAGACACATTGAATGGAAGACAAACATTCGATATCGTGAATCGACTGTTGATTCGTGTAATATGTTCTGAAATTGAAAATTTACCTGAAACATTATATCTGGATAGAAAAAGGATTGGAAGGTGGAGACTGAAAATTAGGCAGTGCTCTATTCTCTTGGCAATCATTGCAGTTTCCAAAAATCAAAATAACTTAACTAGTTCGTATTTGGAAAGCTTTGTCAAATACAATTTGAACGTGTTTTTGGAATCACGAACTGAGAACTGGAGGGATATTCTGGTCCGTTCTGACATTTGGGATGAGGATTTGAACGGAATATTTGAAATGATTCTCGTACCAAATGTTCATCCAGTTGTTCATCTTTTTCAGCAGAGAATGTTCAACCGAGTCATGGTCCATGTTGAATCATGTTCTCCAAAGATTCATCCATCCTTATCACTCTTTGAGACCTACATTTCCGGTTTCATGACACAGATATCCGAGTTTATTTCACTCCACAAACATGTGTATGGCCAGATTTACGAAAATATATTCAAATCAATGTAATTTATTCAATGTTGGACAAACCAATGGAAAAAGCAATCAGTTCTTCTGCAACCCGGTAGAAATCCATGCATTCGTTCTTGTCGATTGGATCCCATTCATAATGGTAGATTTCTTTGAAATGGCCCGTTGTTTTGAACGTTTGACCATCTGGGTTCAATATCAACCCTTGGACATTCTTGTCCAAATTGTATATAAACCCTTTCCATGGTCTTCCTCGGAATGAAGTTTCAAGTGTCCATTCGCAATCCTCAGTATTGTCAACAAGAAAGTACTCGGAAACAGGTGCATGGCCCACATGATCTATTTTACACGGAACATTTTGAACCCTAGACATTTTATTAAAATAAATCAAGTCAACGATCTCTCTATCTCACTAGCCAATTCATCATCGCTGTCCTCCAGATGATCCAGTAGGTACTGATCATCTGAATCCGAAATTTCGACATTATCTCGAGGTGTAGGTATAAAATCTGAAATATGAGAATAGATTCTCTCATCCATCCTTTGCACTCTCCAAACCGTTTCGGCAAACCATTCTGACTGTACGATCCAAAAGGGTTTTCGCCCTGTCAAATCCAATTCCAAAGGGTTCGACGTTATAAAATGTGTAGTAGTCTTTCCACAGGTTTCAGAACATGTAGCACCAAACTCGATGGCAATTTTCCACATTTTGGATCCGTTTGGCATGAATCGATCAAATACAAGATTACATCCATTCAAGATTTGCTCTTTAATTGTCCGTAAAACAAGCCGAACATCTATCGAAGGATTGCTTCCTATAGACAATACAATCGATTTCTCCAATTCATCATAATAAGTTGCATGTATCTTTTTCAAGAGCCAGTACGTGCTTTCTAAATAATTATCCAAGTCTGTATTTATGGAAATATGTTCTGCCCCATATTTCGTCTGACCATTGATATCACCAATTCCTCTGAAATACTCATAAGGTTTGATTGGAATTATATTCATGCTTCCATTCATCCACACATCTGTTCTATCATCTAGTATCAAAACCATATTGTCATTGAATGGAAATATCCCTTTCAACTCTTTTTTCATGTGGTCATTCATACAATGGTCTCGAGTAACTATTCTATCTTCTTTGAAATATTTTGATTCTGGGTCAATCAACTGTACAATCTCTTCGGCATAGCAGAGGTTTCCCATGGTGTAAATATACAATTCATAATATTTGCTGATATTTTCCAGAAATTTATCCAAGCCATCTCTCAACTTGACATGGTGGATCAGCGGAGACCCACGAACCTTGATAGAATGGACCTGATGGAAACGGTCTGGATTTTGAATCCATTCCTCAATATTTGGGATGCAACATGTATGGATCAGCGTCTGATCCAAATCAAGAACTAGAGATAGTTTCTTGGATTTCAACAGTTGATCAGCCACTTTTGATTCTATCTTCATCGCCTCTTCAAATGTAAGTGAAATGTGGTGTAATCCGTTAATCATCTTGATACTTCCAATGGATTCATCATTCGACATTGTTCTTCCACATAGGGCACAAAGTCCTTGCAAAACCACAGGATGCTCACACTTATCAACCTGCCCGTCTCCGTTGCGTTGCATCTCATGACTTTGGAAACGCAAGGAAATAAAATATCCGATGGGCCATTATCTATCGGTTTGGAATTGGATCAACAGAGTCCGGAATTGAACAATGATGAATTCTCATCTTATTTCCAGGGAAAACCCCCCAAAGTCTTGGTCACTACTTGTCAAAAACCATCCAAAAAATCACTTTTATTTGCCACAGAGTTATCCAGCATATTCACAGACTCTTTTCTGGTAAAGAGAAAAAATCATCATTCAATGAATCAGGTTGTAAAGGAATCCATTGATCATGAATACACAGATATACTTGTTGTGGGCCAGAGAAACAATCGTCCAAATTCATTAACCATGATTCATCTTCCATCAGGCCCGACAGCTTACATGAGACTATCGTCTTTCCGATCGTCCCAAACCCTAGGAAATAGAGGTGTCCCAACTGATCATCCACCAGAATTGGTACTGAACAACTTTAGTACCATATTGGGCACGACTATTGGAAAATTGCTAATGGCATTGTTTCCCCAGGTCCCGGATTTCAAGGGTCGCCAAGTTGTTACTTTCCATAACCAGAACGACTTTATCTTTTTCCGGAGACATCGCTACATCTTTGAAAACGATGGAGAAAAGGTCAGACTTCAGGAATTGGGACCGAGATTTTGTTTGAAACTAAATGCGCTTCAAAAAGGAACATTTGATAAGGATCAGAATTTTTTCTGGGCAAGGAAAAAGGGAATGAACAAACGCAATACCCGTTTCTTATAAATTATATTTATTCCTCAAGGCGAGAATAAAGGTTCTCGATTTGCCTTTCGAATCGTTTAGCCGCCACATTTCTTTTCAGTTTATGGGAAGGCGTCAATAAATCATTTTCACGAGAGAATGGTTCCGTGGAAATGTAGATCCCTTTTGGAATCTCGAATCCTCTAAGTAGCTTTGTGGATCGAGCATACCTAGATACTTCTCCACATATAAATTCCTCTAGTTCTTTTCCATGATCAACACTGACCTTATCCAGGGCCAATATAGGATCTTTTTCCGATATCTTCATTGTTTTGTTTGCCCAAGTACAAACCAGATCGGCATTAGGAACGACTATTGCCACTACAAAGGACTTGAGAGGTTTGCCGTGGACGAATATTTGGTCTACAAAAGGATTTTTGGCAACAATATTCTCAATCTTTTCCGGTACAATATATTCTCCCTGTGACAATTTAAAAATGTTCTTTTTCCGATCGATAATACGCAGTCGGCCCTGTTCATCCCACATTCCAATATCCCCGGAATGAATCCATCCATCCTTGTCGATTATTTCGGCCGTTTTTTCCGGATCTTTATAATATCCAATAAAACAATTGGGTCCCCTAACCAATACTTCTCCACACGGGTAACTCCCCCTTGAATAATATTCCAACTCAGGGACATCAATCAGTTTGATTTCATTGCATGGAAACGGACCTCCTACATGGTTAAATGTCCAATCCCCCTTTTCAGTCAATGAGGTGCCCGCCGTAGTTTCGGTTTGGCCATATCCTTCATACACTTCACAAGAGAAACATATCCTTAGAAAATTCAAAACTTCTCCAGCTATAGGTGCTGAACCTGTCAACATTCCACGGACATTTCCTCCCAATTTGGCCCGAATCCTGGAAAAAATCAATTTGTCCCAAATCCAATGTGTAAAATCTCCTTTGGCCAGTCTAGCAGCTTTGGTATGGTATGCCCAGTCGAATACGTATTCCAACAAGGTTTTTCCGCCCAAAAATTTCAATTTGGTTCCT
>JAANSP010002002.1:0-13785 GCA_036850745.1 Homidia socia | reverse complement strand
GAAATTGACTTTTCCAAAGGTATTATATGCCATAAAAACATATTTTAACATTAAAAGCCAGCTGAGTAAGCGTTATTAGAAAGCTAATTTATCAAGTAATCTACTGGCATGAAAAAACGGATGGAGGCAAAGTCGATAGGATTTAAAATACCACCGCGAAAGTGAAGAAAGCAGAATCCTAGTCTATTAAGGAAAAAAGCCTTTTCTACTTAGAAAATTGATTCCACCAAGCCTCCACACTACGGCAAAAAGTTGTGTAGTGTCATAAGCAACCATTTTAAAACGATTCTTAAAGGCCGCGAGTAGAAAATGTTGAAAAAAACTAAAACTAACGCCGTAAACGCTACTTTAAATGTTACTTTCTCCATTGAAACGACCACCATAGGTCGAAAGGGTGAAAGGAAAGGTCGGGATAAAGATTATTCATAAAACGGACATCCCTTTCAAGACTCCTAACACAATTTGAATGGACTTTTTTGGATTTGATGATTTGCAGTTGCATATCTTTCAATAAATAATAACCCAAAGTCGACAACTTTTGGAAAGTTTTAAATCAGGAGTCGAGCAAAGTTGCCGCGAAAATGACACAACAATGATGTAATCTTGAAAGCAAAAATACAGAACTATAAATTTAAACTCTGGCGATCATATTGGAAGTAGTAAATGTATTCATAGACTCAAATTGTGTTTGTGAGAACGCGCTAAAGATGAGCAAATTTAACGTGATCACCCTAGGTAACTTAATATAAATAAGTTACAGTTTACTTTGTCACTTGAACATTATTTTTGTCAATCGTTAAAATAACTTCTAATAGACCTATACTTTAGTCTAGAGAACGGTAGGATATAACTTCGCGCCAACTGTAAGAATCAACCATGATGCCGTAAATTAACAAATTTTTCACCGACAGAAAAGGAACTCTGCAGTCTTTAGAAAAGTAAGCAAATTCCAGCCATGAGTGAAACAAGTTTACTCATGATGTGTCATCGTAGCAAATTGTAAATAAAAAGGTTTTAAGTCTTGTATTATGTAAATGGATAATGATTGTTGGGAAAAACAAGTATTTAGGTAACGGTTGTCGATTTTTACTCCAGTGTCCAATGCGGCTGATTCAGTTTCTGGGGATTTTTCTACTCAAACCTCTTCTAATACTTTTCTTATGAGAGGCCTGGTGGTCATGCTCAGAGCCCACCAACTTGACAGTATTGTACCCACTGGGTACAGCGGTGGCGTGGGGACTACTTACGCCACTGCTGCAATGCCAAAAGCTCTACTTTATCTTGCCCACGTACTCACACTAACAACACAACTACTCCCGCTTTCGTAGTGAAAGGACTTCTTATTTGGCTTGCACATAAAATAATATTTTGTCTTGTCTCTTGGCCATGAGCCGTAACTGATTAATACTTGTACAATTCCTGAAATAAATTTGAGTCTTTAATTTATAAAACTATTTTACTGTCTTTGGCGTTTAAAGGCACTTGCTTAGTGGTAAAAAAGAATCGAAACAGCCGAATGCGAGGGAACCGTGCATGGAGGTGAACTTCTCATAATTTGCACCTCTCTCATCAGTTAAAATAACCCTTTATTTGACAATTATGATAATTCTCGTATAAAAGGATCGCGAGATTATTATATCCGTATATGATCAGCAGTAATGATGATCCCTTGATCAATAAAAGAGTCTTTAAAAACTAACCAAAGTGTTATATGACTATTAGTTATTTTTACTGTATTATCATTTAAAATTATTAAGCAGCGAAAGCTTATTTTTGATTATGCACAAAGATTAGAGATGCCTTAAATTTATAAAATACAAGTCTGCAAAAGTTATTGTATTCAATTGTACATAAATTTATTGTGATAGGGACTACAGTACAATTAAATTACAACTAATTGTAAAAATGCTTGAAGTAAAGGGTAATTTTAGGTAGCAAAATGCTGTTTAATAAATATGCTTACGATTTCTTTGCCATTTTCTAATTTTTCTTTTATTAATTCAAAATAATACAAATAACCTCTTGGGCAAGCACAAACAAGTTATTACTTACAGCTAAATAAAAAACTTCAGAACAGCAAAAACTAATGGTTTATAAAAATTCCAAGGGCAATCAAAGCACATATAACTGTTATAAGGTAAAACCACCAAGGTATTTCACCTAAAAAAGGAAAAAGTTTACTTAAAAACTAGGACAAAGTCCGTTAATATCACCAAATTAACTAGGTTTGAGTGTATAGTTGACTTAAATAAAAAAAGGTTTACTTTCACTTCATCTCTGACTTATGCCTTGGTTGCCTGTATACTGAATATTAACAACATTTACTGATCACTTTATGTTTTTAAGTGGTTCCGACTTTCCATGGGTTCTGCAATTTACTACACTGATGGCCAAGCGAAAATGAAAAAAAATATGGAATAACTACGCCTCCAGTTGACTTTGCCATGATGAAAATGAAATATCAATTTTTGCAGCTCGAGCTTTCTGTTGGAATGTTGAAAGCTGCTTGCGTTACAATATTAAATTTGGAGATTTATTTATTCACCATCATCATTTATAAATCAGGCCTATTCACTTGGAAGATTCGTTTTTCCTCAAATGTAATATTTCAATATTATACGGTGCCTGTCATTTCCTCGAATACAAAGTATGGCTTTTGATTCATTTGATGGACAGCTTTGTCACAAAGTTTCAAGAAATAATTTAAACTGGAACGCTATTTACTGGCTGAAATAATCTGTCTGTTTGTCTGTGTTTCTATATTTTCATCTGCACACACGCAAACAAGGGAATGGGTGAAGGCCAACGTTCTTTTTACTACTTAAAAGAGATAGCATTAATATTTTTAGTATTTTCGGGCAACTGATTCCTGATGGGAAAATTTTTGTTCGCAGTAACCAAAATGGACAAAACAAAACTACTGAATTACCTAACAGGAAATCGTCAAACTTTCTCCTGTTTAGTACATTTCGGTTGTGAAGATTTAAATCATTGCCTTTTTGAGCCACTCTTTAAGCCTTCGAGCAAGGTCAAAGTCGGCAGTAATGCATATACATTTGTTCTCTTGTCAGCAGAAAGCTGTTAACCAACATGTACCATGCGTAAATATTACTCACTACTTCAGCAATTTACTTAGTTCCTGAAGCCATTTCTAGTAGACGTGGCATTGATAAAAATATGATATGATATGTATATACCGTCCGTTTTTTCTTTTTCGATTATGAACCCTCAGAAACGAGCAAAACAAAGCTTCCAGCAGAGAGGGTTAATTCACTATCAAAGTAGTCTGTCTGTGAATACCATAACTTCCGTTATATACCGGTATATTCCGTTAATACAAGAAGCTAAAAATCGAAATATTGAAAACAATTCCATGGAGCTTAATTTTCAGGAATGAGGTCATCTCTTTTTATGATACAACTGATATAAGTTTTGTTTGTTACACCCGAACAACATATTTGACACTTAGCACAGAGTACACAATAGTTTTGTAATGCCCTGCTTATAAAAACATGATAAGTGGTTATCAAGCTACCTGTTCTAATAGTTTTTTAATTGATGTATTTCTAAAAGTATCCAATGTTCTATTCTGAAACATTTGTTGATGTACCCAGTGCCAGAGAATCGTTAAACAAATGATCAGTGTTCAAATACGTTATTGTACTGATATTTATTCAAAAATGCGGAAAGGTATCTATGGTAAAACAAGCCTTTTTGGAACGGTGGTCTTCGTGGGGCAATCCCAGACGTGAGTGGGAAATAAACTCTTTTTATGGGTGAGGTGCTGCTCGTCACACCTCAACCCTTTACTTTACACATAAATGNAAATAAACTCTTTTTATGGGTGAGGTGCTGCTCGTCACACCTCAACCCTTTACTTTACACATAAATGTGTCCAGCACATTTTTTCCTATTATAACACACACCAAGGTGTGTGCTGCCAACGAGGTAGCGATAACTCTTCTACGCTACCACCAGTCTCGCTCCTTCCACTAAGCTCACTTGCGTCTACCATTTTTTTAACTTAAGGATGGTTTTATTTAAAAACAATCACAGTGCTGAATCCGTACACGGAGTATTACAAGCTTTCCCTATTCTACAATAATAATAATATATAAATAATAAAAATAATGTCTGATCAGGAGGTCTTGTTCCCCGATGTCGGAGGAGGTTCCAGTAGTACATAGCCACAAACTGTCAGTCTGGTCAGAGAACAAGGCTTGATGCCCTTCTGTGGTCCATCATCACGTCAATAAACTGTCCTTCTGGCCAGTAGGTATCTGTTTGTTTCCTTCCGGGAACATGCTCACTCTCCTCATCGACAGACTTGGAGAGTTGTGTAGATAGGTAAGAAAGAACGTTGTTGGCACAATTGAAGGTGGCATCAGTTTCCTGGCCTCCTTGTCGCCAAGCAACTACTTATCTACAATAAAAAAACAAATCATAATAAACTTCGAGCGAAAATCTCTGTGGAAAATCTCTGGAGGTGGAAAATCTAATTTTCCAATAAAGAAAAAATGTAAACATTGTCATATGTTTCATGCTGGTAGTACAGAGTACAGAGTGTACCTACCTGTGCCATTTGACATCGATAAATTGTAATAAAATGACATTTTGAAAGTTACCTTATACTGTAGGGCAAGTCCTGGTGTTGGTGAACACTTTCCGTCATTTTTTACAATTTAAATCGGCGGATTTAACGTTGAAAATTTAATTTCAACATTAAATCCCAAGCACACAAAACAACGCAGCTGTTTTTTTCAGCTCGAGCTAGATGATTGCATCTACCAATGCTACCACCACTAGACATTGTTACTGCTGTTGACTCCAGCAGTCATACTTTTCTCTACCTTGCTGGTAGCTTTATTAGCCAACGGTTACATTTGTAAAATATAATTAAATTTGTAAAGTAAAAGTTCTATTTGAACAATAACCAGTTTTGTCAGTTTCTACACACTCCACTACTAATTATTGCCTCACCGTGGCCCAGTGGTTTTCGAACCTTATTATAAATTTCAACAAATAGTGCAGTTTTCATTAGTGATAAAATGTTACACCATTTCTTGAATCTTGGTGAATTCATAAACACTTCCGAGTGGTATATGGAAGAAACAATAACATGTCACTTTGTGATATTCTACATAATATAGAAAATCCTAATGTTCTGCAAATAGCATTTAAGTCTTTGAATGAGTGGTCAGCAAACTATTTACTTGCACTACTTCGTCTGGAAATTCTAAATAGGAAATTGTACGCAACTTGAACTCTTTTGATAAGGTTATTGTTATGTGGAGCCCATAGGCTCATACAGTAAATGTTTTATAAATATATGGTAAATAATTATTTGTTCACAGACACACTGCATTTTCCAAATTTGCTGGTACGTATATTTCACGCCTTCGTCTTGCCTGTTCGTCTTCATCCCTGTGCCAACAGCTCACATTATATCCCAGGCACCTACCATAAGTGACCGCATAAGTAAGTCTTTGGCATGGAGCTACCATATGATCGTGGAACAAAGGCCTGACAGATTGTCTTCTTTGGATCGAAAATGATCGAATGCTCTTGGGCATATTCTTCACATATTTTAAGAAGCTGACGGAGTCCTTGAATATTTGTAGTCAATAAAGCCGCGTCATCTGCAAAGTACCACTGTGTCCCCAACTCGACATCCAATTGCCGTCTCAGTAAGCTGAACAGCTAAATTGTCCGCGTAGACGGAAAACAGGAAACGTGACAAAATTTCACCCTGGCGGCAACTATTAAGAACTGGATAAGGGTAGCAGTGTGTATTTCCCCACCTTACAACGAGAAATGGATTGCGAAACCAGTATCAGATTATTCTAAAAAGAAAAACCATCTCAAAAATAAAAATGAGACTAAAATTATAAGTATGGATAGAAATTAATCACATTTTTTATATAATTGTCGTTGTGTGTCACGAAAAATTTTGTATATCTGCAAACAAAATCATAAAAACTAGGATTTTTTAAAAAACGAAAACGATATACGCGTTTTTCGTTTTCGTTCTTCGGTAAAAAACGAACGAAAACGAAAAAAAACGAAAAATGAAAAACGCGACACTCTAGGCTTAATCATTACATTTACAGAAGAAGCATGGCAAAGAGACTTTGAAACAATAGCATGGTCAAGCCAGCTGGTGTTCTGTTGACCTTCACTGCAAAAAGTAAACGTGTCTGCTGGTAGTTGTTCGAAATCTAGTATTTTCTAACCATTTTCTTTGCAAAACGACAACAGTTCCGCGTATTTACTGACATGTGGAGATCTGTTAAAGTCGCCACATATTATTGAAGGACCCTCATGCTTTGTGACTAGTGATTCTAGCTGTGCTATGTACGTTGTTATGAGCTCTTCATTTTCACTGCAGTTAACTGGTAGGTAAGCATTAACAATCTAGATGAGTCCAAATCCTGTTTTTAGAGTTCTTGCAAAACACGAGTATCACAGCAAACTATTTGTACAGTGGGTTTTATAGCTGACCTTGTTAAAAAACCAAGACCACCATATGGCCTCTTAGGATAAGATGAGTATCTGGCATTCCAAATATGTAAACTAAAGTATTTACTGTTAATTGTACCTAATAGTCATGTTTCATTGACGTGCAGCCACGTTTCGTGCAAAAAGACAAAAACAAAATGACATCATTGTCATTAATTACATTTGTTAGCCAGGATCCATTCGACTTGAAACCCTGACGGTTCCACGACAGTATTTTTAACGCCGCCATGATTGTGATGGGAGATCATTTGTGCTGACTGTTAGAGCTTGAAATTTTATCTCAATTATATTGGAAGGCGCAAGTGTATTCCTATTAAATTGCAGTTTCCTTGCTCCTTATTCGATAAACATCTTTACCCACATCCCATTTGGCCAGTGCTCTGGTTTGAGGAATTTACATATGGAGTTTTCAGACTTGTCAAGGATGACTTTAAATGATTCATAGGTCGTGAAACGAGCATGCAATTTTTCTATCGTTAGGACTTTCCATTTCCGATCATCCTGGATATACTTGGTCATCTGTTCAATAGTTGTACGCACAACCGAGGCACATCGGAACACGCTAGTATTGTTGTAACTTCACCGAAAAAGAGCGGTCAATCTGTAATTATTATCTTTTTTGCAGTACATGCTCATTTAGTTTCATATAAATTAAATTTATAAATGTGCAAGCTGTATGCACAAATAAATAGTTACCTAAAAATTGAGTTAAAATTATGAGAAGAGCTTTTATTGAACCTTTGACACTTTTCAATCATTTTACAAAATTCCACTTGGATAGTTAACTAAATAACCGGCATAATGATATGTTGTGATGCCATCGACCTCCCTGACAAAGCTCTTTACGTAATTACTCACTAAGCAGTCAAGAAAGGTGAAAGTCGACCGTTGTGCATTGTGTGCTTCTTTCATCAGAACGCTTTCGTTTAAAAAACCTATCCGTACATACCATTTCCTAGACAATTTAATGAATTCCTCGATGACACATTGACAAAGATGTGAATACAATTTATATTTTTTCCTTATTTTAATACTATAAATGTTAATAGTGAATTAGGCAAAAACGCTTAAAGTATTACTGATTCCATAGAAGTGATAATCCGAGGAAAAGGTTTTATCCCGAAAAGGTTCTGGTCGTTGAGCCCAATTGGCCCGCACAATGGTTTTGTTATGCCGAGTTTAACAAAAATTGATTGGTGGTTATCAAGCAATATGTTCTGATATCGACAATTTTTTGTTGATGAATACAGAAAAATGTATGATGTTCTAGTAAACCGCTCCAGCCCAGAGTATGATAGAAATGAAAATGAGCACAGCAGGGGAAAAAATTATGAGAGCGAAAGGAAAAAAAGTCCCTGGATACTGGATTACGTGGGCAATTCGACAATGACAAAGACAAATAGTTTCTCAATAAACGTCCTGTCATTGAAAATATTATTTTCCTCGGGCTTACTTTTGAATCACAAATGTGTCTAGAAAAGATTGGCTCTCATTTTAAAAGGATTCGACATATTTAACCAGTTTTTTTCCATGTCTTTTCTCATCCTGGTACACCTTTCAAACATTTAATAAAACCCAGAGAGATGGGCGTCTATGTAGATGCTTCAAATTGAACCTTCTGAACGCCAAACCAAACGCGTTCTTCCCAACACATACTAATATAAATGGTAAAAAGAAAGTAACCAAAGGAAGCTAAAAAGTGGAGTAATCCTGATATATAAACATAGTTTATATATTTTACTGAGTTTTTGATAGTCCATTGCTTCTTGGCAGATCTTCGAAATATCTTTTATTTTTTGAACGAAAATGTGCAATGTGTAATGTAAATGTCATGTAAAATTGTGGTTTTTAATAGTATTAAGCTCAGCCGCCATCTAATAACAAAGGATTGGAAATTATGGTTGGTTTTTATTGTTTCTCATTCAAAATATCTTTCGACGACTTCTACATCAATCAGAACAGATATTCTTTTTTAAAAAATTAAGGAAACTTGATAACTTAATTTGCGAGTTTTTCGCAACCACGAGCATAGATTTTTACACCTAAAAACTATTTGAATTTAAATTTAATTGTATGATTTAAACTATTTTTGACTACAGTCTGCTTTCATAAATTATATGACACTAAAATGGGGACAATGATATATAAAACGACATTTTAACAAGCGTATCTGTTATGAGCAAAAAAAACAGAAAAATGGAATCGTTATATGAGAAGGGAAAACAAAAATGGTGAATAATATAATAAAGCTCTCAAAAATATCACCAATTAAAATTCTGGATTTTTTCAGCCAATATTATAATTTATGATTTTCTTTTGTACACCTATCTAAATTTTGTGCAAAACTTATTTTTAATTTTGTAGTGCTTTCTAGACTTCATGGAACACTTTATTCAAATTTTTGTTATATCTTAATTGTTAACACCGAATTTACTTTCTAAGCAGTAGAAGTACCGTAACTGTATTGTTGGCTACAAAGTCCAGAATGTTTAAACAAGTGTTACTCTGGAAAAAATTGACAGAACCAAAGCGAACTTTGAGAGGTTGACATGCCTTAATGGTATATTTCATTTCTCGCTGCAATGCTGCATTTTTTGTTGCTCGAAAATTATTGCCGTTAGACAATTGACGTTTCCAATTTTGTAAGATGTTGAAACTGATAAAATTGACTTGACCGGGGTAGTAAGACAGAGCTATGAGAATTACATAAAGATTGATTAATCCACGACCGGCCACCAAAATAGTTTTGGCTGATGCGTTATGTAGAAACTCAGCATGAAATAGATAACCGCCTAAAGTAGTAGCTAATGCTACGCACCCGATTATATACCTTATCGTCAGCTTCTCTTGAAAGCAAATGTTCACAAGTCCAGTGTACAGCTGCAAACAGCGGTATTGCTGAACCTGCTTTGGTAGGCTCCTTTGAGATGTAAAAATCAGGGTGAAACCAAATTGTTTGTGCCGGAAAACCCCTTTTGTTAATATGTACAGGCAAATGTAACTGCTAATTAGCCCGTTAAGGGCAGCAAAGAAACCCATTATAATCTGTGCAGAAAATGACCAAATTTGGAACGCTTTAACAAGTATTTTCATTTCAAAGCATTCACCCTGACTTCGAACGTCATTTTTCGAGCAAAGTGCTGCAGAAATCGGCTCGAAATGATTTGCAACCACAAGTGTGCTATATGCAACCGCACCACATATGCTGATGATTGGAGTGAAGCGCCAGAAATGTTGCAGTGCAATCGAGTTTCTCAACAAGGGTACTTGATACAAAGTGTTCATCACGTTTACTAGATCAGAGTGTTTCTCCAGTACAAACAAGTACATTATTACAGCCGTACAGAACACAAGATTGAAAACGGCAAATAGAAACTGTTGATCATAGTTCAAAGTCAAAGATTGTTTTGATAGCTTGGTCCAAACTAGAATAGCTTTTAATATTTGGGTAACAACACAAGTCAGTAGAAAGAGAAAATAAAATGCTAACCGAAAACGTCCTGCGTTAACCTCAACTATTTTTTCTTGGCTTTTACTTTTGCAAATTATTCCACAACCAGGAATTTGGTTTAGCAACCAAATCTGACGGTGAATCAGATCTCGCAGTGAAACCTTTTCAGTGTTTCCATGCTTGATTTTTTGGATTGCCAGAGTGATTTCGCGCTCGCAAAACCTTCTAAAGTTAACGAAGACCATTATATTAGTGCGTTTTATGTTGCAGTATTAAAAACAAGGCCCAAAATATATATTGGGTGTTTCCTCCTTCGGTTGGAAGTCAACATGACACGACATCAAGCTCATCCATCAAACCAGTAGGTAGTCAAAAGCTCTTTACAACTTACATCACTTGGCACTTACTCAACACATCAAAATAATAAAATATTTAAAAAATGCCTTACGTCAATTGTCAGCAATAAAATGTCTTAAATAAAATCCTTTCCTATGATCATAGACACGGTCAAAAATAAGAAAATGGCAAAAAACAATTTATGGTAAATACCGGTAAATATCATCGTCGATTCTTAGAAGTCACTGGTCACTGACTCTTAGCCTAAGAGGATCACTAAGCTTACAAGTTGTCGTCTAAAATATTATTGTCTTAATAAATTAAAAGCAACCGATAACTCTAATCCTACCAATTATCCAAAATCAATTCCTTACTGGACATAACGACAGAATATATGATTTTGCTCAAAGTCGAAACCAGGCTTTTGCACATTGTGTTAGCGCCAAACAATAAAAAAAATCTTTTGATGTTCACAAAGATATTTAGTGAGATAAAATAATCACTTAGATAGCTACATTGTATTTAAAATATTTTGAAAAGTAACTGATTTAAATAGATGGGCTATGATTGAAATATGCTGGCGAGAAAAAAATCAGACAGTATAACTTTGTAAAATTGCAATCAAAACTACACGTTCATAAAAAATGTTCATAAAGTCGTTTTCGGTTTTTGACGCTGTATCTCTATAAGACGGCATGTTTTGCAATTTTTCCCCAGTGCGATGGTACTTTAAAGGATGACAAAAAATTTCATTCCTAAGCAAAATATATCCAAAATGCTTTTTCGCTATTAAAAAATTCAGTATTTTTGATGTCTCAAAGTTGGTCAAACTGGCTATTTGAGTAAAATAACTTGCCGACAAAATAACGGTAAAAACAGTTAAGACGATTCGAGTGCCAGTTTCAGTCTATTTTTGAGATAGGGGTATTGACTGCTAAGCTTTCGTGTAAGTAACTGGATTCGATTCTCATAGCTTTGAATAAAAGCTCTAATAAATTATAAGTTATTGACATTAATTCGACTTAAACCTTATAAGGTAGCTACTTGTCGAAAACGCTCTGTTCCGCATGAAATTCAGGTAAAATTCAACCCAAGTTGAATCATTATGTAATTGTTATTCTGAATTAGGCAGGACCTTTACTGACGCCACATGAGTACAATATTGAACGAAAAGTAATTCTCTACGGACTTAAAAATAGCTTCCGAACTTTTTAAATTATTTTTCCCAATAACTTAAGTTTAACGTACAATGGTGGGGACGACCGTAACATGGTAGAAACCAACATTGATCATGAAGCCAACTTGCAATTTATTGAGCCGTTTAATTTGAACTCGTTCGGCTTTGGTGTCTACTGTGAAGTTAATTTCAAACCATGATAAGAAGTGAAAAGTGAATTAAAAATGAAAATAAGCCAAGTTTGCTGACAGGGCTGAATAAATATATAAATAGTAGCTTTATTGTTGACGTTGCTCGCGTATGCACATACACAGATGTATCTCTGTTTTGAAAAAGGTCAAAAATGTAAATTTACAAAATGCAATGCAGAGACTTAGTTAGGTACTTGACAAGCAAACACTGCAGCAGAGCAGCTTGTGCGTACGTTAACACGTTATTTCATTTTCTCGGGTGAAACAATAATCCATTGAACATTTTTCCTTCATGCACAGGCATTGCAGACTGGGTGTCATTCATGCACGACAAATATTACACAATTAAAGCTTATTGAAAAGGCGATCATGATATAATCGAAACATGGGTTGTGAAGCTCTCCTTCTTATTATTATTTTTATTCAACTTCATTTGTAATTAAAATATTCAAATCAGAAAGGGAAAGGACAAACTGATAAGAAGAGTGAGTTGAAAGGGAAATTTTGGGATTCATTTCGACTTTCCAATATAAGTAACAATACATTTGATATGACACTTTTATACAAAGTAAAACTTGTAAGTGATATAATGACACCCCGTACAGCTTTTTGATTTAAAACCTTACTCGAGCATTTCGTATTAGTGGATGACTTAAAATGAAAAATTACCACCGGACGTGGGAACTACAACTCCTCAACTGCCGCATTACATGAACCATTTATATATTCATTTATAAATATCTTTGACCTAATTTCGCACTTCTAATTTGATATAAATAAACTAGGAAACAGGCCAGTTGCACTAAGTGCAACGGCAATCGTAGTACATAAGTACTATATTACACGTTATGTAGCAATTTTCAGCGTGCAATTTACAAAAAGCATTTTTTTTGGATTGAGTAGGAGGGCAATACCAAACACTGCTGCTAACTTAATAAACGTAGCGGTTAGCTCTTTCATCGACCTCTTGTTTCTCCTCAGCTGTGCGCGTAATTGTTTTAAAAACAAGGCGTGGTTATTGAAACGGAGACAAGCTTGTTTGTAAGAAACGGAGCAAGAATGCTCAGTTTGGGTGAATGGTTTTTTGGGGGTATGGCTTTTTTGGTGCATCGTTGATTGGGCGTATGGTTTTTTGGGGTATGGTTTTTTGGGGTATGGTTTTTTTGAGGTATGGTTTTTAAAAGGTATACTCATTTCCGGGTATGGTAATTATGGTGTATATTTGTTTGGGGCTACGGTTTTTTGAGGGTATGGTTTTTCTGGGGGTATTGTTTTTTGGTGTACAGTTATTAGCTTGTCTGTTGGCATGGGTGTTAGCATGGGCGTCGGCATAGATGTTAGCATGGGCGTTGGCATGGGTGTTAGCATGGGCGTTGGCATATGTGTTGGCATGGGTGAAGTGTTAAAAATGAAAGTTGCTGCATTAACAAACAACAGGTTGGTACCAATCAAATTCAAAGCCAAACCTAAAGCTAATAGAAATGGGATACACACTGAAATTCATTGAGCCAAAATCCGAAATCAGGTAAAACCCAATACCAAACTAAAGGCCAAAAAATATTTGATGGATACTAATAAAATCCTAACATCTTCCTATCTAATCCTGACAAGACATCTCTGCCATCTACTGAAATTTATCACACCTGTCGCTGTTTTCACCGAAAAAATTTCACCGGAAGTTGAAATGTCGAAATTTACTTTTCCAAAGGTAAAATTGGTCATAAAAACTATTTAACAAGCAGCAGAATAAACGTTATTACGCGGATTATTTATCAAGTTATCTACTGCCATCGAAAACTGAGGGAAACACAAGTCAATTGGGCTTAAAATATCACCTCGGAAGTAAACTAAGAGAAAGTGGAATCCTGGGCTATTAGGGATAGTTGGCTATTGTATCTAAAAAATGAATTCTCCAAGCCTCTGGGCAATGGTGAAAATTTGGAAAGTCATCAGCAACCATTCAGAAAACAATTCTTGAAGACTGGGAAGGAAATTTCAAACCATGATAAGAAGTGAAAAGTGAATTAAAAATGAAAATAAGCCAAGTTTGCTGACAGGGCTGAATAAATATATAAATAGTAGCTTTATTGTTGACGTTGCTCGCGTATGCA
>JAANSP010002001.1:0-13786 GCA_036850745.1 Homidia socia | reverse complement strand
AATTTATAATGCATGCCTGACGTATTATACGTCTTGTCATTTCTCCCTTTTTATTCAACTTTTTTCACAACATGATTGCTTTTCATGGTATTCCTTTATCACTTTCACTCTTCTATTCAAACCTGTGTTCTTGAACCTCATGGAAGAACAAAAAATATGCTCGTCGTTCTTCCATGCCTGAACCTACCATAAAACATGTATTGGTGGCAATGCAAATTTAATTTTTGAGTTTTTCAAACAGCTAAGAAAAGTAAAATGAACATATTACCATCATCATTGAAAATTAGCGTTCAGCGACTGCATTTTTTCGGATTTAGAGCAGAAAGCCCGAATGATAAATGATTAATATTGTAACTGTAGCTATATTTTGGTAGTAAGACGTGAGTTGAAACAACACACAGTATTTGTGCTTCCGGCTCACATTCTATCATATAGAAACCTAACCTTTTGCCTTTTCAGATACTGTGTATTTGGTGATTTGATTTGTGTTTACATCCATCAATATCCGCGTTTCCCTACTGATTTCTACTAGGTAATTCTTCTAGGTAATTCAGGAGAAAATTGGAAATATGAATAAGGAGGGAAGGAAGAATGGAATAGTGTTTTTATAAAACATGCAGTGCGTTCAAAGAATGACTAGCAATCTTCAATTCTATTATAATCTAATTTCCGCACCAGTCAAGTTTCTTCGGAAAGAATGTACATATTAAGCATATTGAAAATATGCAATATTCACAATTCAAGGATGAAAATTCCAGATTGGTTTTATTAAAAAGTATGCTTCCTTCTTTCTTTACTCAAAATGTATAGTATACGGCATATATCTCTGTACACAGTATATATATATAAAAAGCAATAATAGGTTAATAACTTTATTTTTTCAGTTGCAAGTTAAAAAATGAAAAATACATAAAAGCGCATCTCATTTATTCATTTTCTGGACTGGTCAAGGATTACTCTATTCTCCATTTTCCTTTTCCTCCAAAGAATATTGATACAAACAAACTTCATGGTACTCAAATTATATAAAGTAAAATAAGTATACATATTTATGTAAATGTGCTTCTGAGATTTCAAACAACTTTTTACAAAGTAAATTTTAGCTACATTATGTACCTTTTTAAATAACATTATTTTATTCATTCTTCTTTGTGAGTATAACATTTCACAACTCATTTTTGTGTACGCAACTTTCGCAGTTGTTACAAACAACTGTATACAGTCCTGAGATTTCACGACGAGTTTCTCAACTCTGTCTACTTTACTCAATCGGACAGATGCTACTAGACATAGAGAGAATAGCACAAGATAGTAAAAGGCAAAATAAAATTTCTATGTTAAGAACCCAAGCACACGTATTATGGTGTTCCGGTACCCTCAAGAAAAGTACAACAGAAAAAATAGAGCCATGGAATAATAATAGCCTTCCTGAAAGAAAAACAAAACGAAAAGCCATGAATTCCTGATTATCACAGAAACAACAACATTGTTTTCCTGTTATAAATGAACACTCTGGTTGAAATTGCGTAACTTTTTGTATTTTCTACTTTTCTCCATTACTTTTCGCTTCCTCCTCCCCTAGGAATGCTGAAATGACCAATCTACATTAAAAGTAACAAGGAAAAAACAAAAAAGTAAAAAGCACGCACATAAAGAAAAAGGGAGAAAGGAATAAATAGAGACGTATTTTCTCTGAAATGGATGTTGACATGCCATATGGAACTGGCCTGAGTGCGTTGCGTTTTGAATTTCTTAAGCACTAGAGACGACAATGTGATTTATTTAAAGACAAAGTGGAATGTCCTTAACACTGAATAAGCAGAGTAAAATGTACAAACATGTTAACACGACGAGAATGAATAATAAAAAAAGGAAAGAGATGGATATGCCTCCACTTATTTTCACTTCAAGCGCACATACAAGAGTGACAAGCACGATGGTTTGCATTATAGTTTGTTATTAGTTGCTACAAGGACGCATTTATAAAAACATACGAAAATGGATTTTTAGTGAATAGTGAACCTTTTTAATTTTTAAATATGGTCGAAGTTTTAAAGTTGTAATATAATAAATTGTTCTAATATTTTTTCTACTTTATTGCATTAAGGTGGTAAGCTCAAATTTATCAAATCCCATTGCGGTAGTAGAATAGACCCAGATTTGTAATTCAGGAAGAGTCCTAAAATCACAGGTTGAGACTCTGTCGAAAATCTGTATTCTGATCCCGTTTATGTTTAAGTCATTTCTTCCTTTCACTTTCATTCGCCCTAACATTTTATGAATCGAATTGAGGGCCTGCTCATCTTTTCCCTCCTTGCACTGTTGTCAATTCTTTGAGTACGTGCAACAGACAGGAAAATCAAAGATTGTGCTGATGATGATATCATCATCATATTATCTCTTTTCACGTGACGAAAATATACTTTAGTCCTCATGTTGTTGTTGTCGAATACTGCTGACGACTCTACTTTATAACAGCAAGTTGGCAATTTTGTCCGTTTTCAATACGCTACTGCCACCACCATAGAGTAGATTTTCTTATCGTGTGTTCAATTGAGATTCCCTGACAATACCATGTACAAACAACTGAATTGTGCTGACTATACTCCAATGTAGTTGCTCGCTTTATAGTGAGGGTAGCAAGGCATTGCATTGGTACAAAGTCTGTTTTAAGAAGCTCAAACGAATCTGAAAAATATTTTTCTACGCTGACATAAAATATAAAAAATAGCAATAATAAAGAAAATTTCAGTGGATTTTTTAAAATGCTAGCCGAGCTGGCCTGGCCCAATACAGATTGAGGCTTGTTGAACCTAAATGCAAGTCATTGCGTTTCATTTTTATCCTTGTTTTTCTGTGGGCTTTACAATATTTTTACTCTTCGACATTTTTCCGAAAACGCAATAAAATTCTGCATGCTTGTTTTCTGCTGGTTTCCGTCAAATCTTTCAAATCTATATATAATTCATGTATTTATTCAAAATTGCAAAATTTATATTGAAATTCCGATGAAAATAGAGGCAGTAAACTGACATTGTGCAAATGTCAATAAACTGCATACACCCAGGTGTAAATTGAATTCAGCTAATTTGATAGGTACGGTACCTCATAGTGTACACATGCAAAAATTTGTAAATAATGGAGTGATTGGAATAGCTTATAAGTTATCTGTATATCTGAGTATGAAAGAAATTCGTATATCTGCTGTAAATATTACGACTTAAACCTGTCAGCCGGATATGAGCTACCTTAAATCTTTAATAGTATACGGAGTGTATAAGGTAGAGTTATTTGGCGTGCAACGTTTGACAGTCGAGGAAAAGGATAGGTCGGTTATTGTTGTCGTTATCATCAGTTTACTGCATGTCATAAAAATGAGTGACATGACATTTAATACTTTTATACATTATTACTACCTGCCTACATAAATAACTTTCAGCTTGTTTCCGGAAAATGAACATCAAAGTGAAAATGTAGTTGTCTGTCAAACGAATTTTCTATCGCTGTGCGTTCACAAGTCGAGTGTTTGGGACTCTTCCAGCACTAGGTTTGTTGAGATAGTACACATCCTTCACTAAAACTCTTTTATTAATTTAATTCAAAAATGCTGACATCCTGCCATGAATGCATTTTACACAAAATCTACCTATGTAGAGGATTGGTGTAAATTATGACGAACGGCTGAGTTTTGTGTTCATTAAATTTTTACGTTGGAATTGTGGTCATTAAAGTAAAATGAAAGCAGCAGTAGTGAATTTTTGCAATAAATGAAAATGAAAATGTTATATTACGCTGCTCATTTTCCTTTCGTTGTGAGTGTTTTTTTTCTCCGGGAAATTCAATAAAATTAAATTGCTTTTCATTTCAAATGAAGGAGAGGGTAAATAAGTACAAAATGCGCTAAGCAAATTTCTCATGTATAAGAAATGAATGCGGCATATGTATGCTTACGCGCTAATGCCAATTCACTTCATCCTAATCCTCTTGCTTGATGTACTCCTCTCTGTACTTTCACTTTCAACTTACACACAACTCTCGTTTTCTTTTCATTTCCGTTGAAAAGGGAAAAAGTTATTTGATAATTTAATGTGCTTGTAAAAAATGTGAAAATGGAAAACGCTTTCTGCTCATACATGTACATACTACAAAAGCGTAGAGTTAGAACATTGCAAACTAAAGCATTTTTTTATATTTTATACAAGTGACTACAAATGAGCACTGTCTGTGGAATGCCTTGTCTGTGGAAAAGAGCAGAAATGAAACAAGAAGTGAAATTAAATTTGGGAAAGAACCAAGTGGCAATTTCTGGCGATGAACGAAATTGCTACACTACATTATAACATATGCTATTGATAACAGCACACATGCATGTCATGTAGGTCACAACAACAGACAATTGCACAAAAGTGGCAATGGGAAGAGACGGTTCGCATGTCAGAAAAGTTAGTAGCCTGCTGTATGCAAGCATATTTCTTTGACACAAGTTTCAACAAATAATTTATTTGAAAAGGAGTCTTCTTCATTTATATCTGTAGTTTAGAATTTACATAAGTACGAAAACAAGAGAGCTTTTCAGACTGATACAAAGGAATGGTAATATCAATAAAAGCGACACTTTTCAAAACTGTACTTTCTGCTCGGAATATTGTCTGTTGGGTTTGAATTAATGAGGCTGGTGTCATCGTCCATTTTGAAGGGGGAAAGTAATAAAAAATAAACATATTTATTATTTATATAGTCTGCATTGGGCAGATGTTACCTATTTTTTTAAAAATAGGTAAAAAGAACACCAGAAAATATCATTTTATAATTCTCTTTATTTGCCGGTTTGCAAAATAATTTCAATGAAATTTTCAACGACAAACAGTTTATGAATTGACAAGCTTATTAGTGTTACTAGAAATAGTAAATTATTTTTCTTTTCAATTAGAATATTTTCCATTTCTCAAAAAATAGAATGATTTGTTTAGCAAAGCTACTATTACGGTGATTGTAAATCGTCATGTTTGTTTTTGTAAACAAATTCTGAAAATTNAAAATAGAATGATTTGTTTAGCAAAGCTACTATTACGGTGATTGTAAATCGTCATGTTTGTTTTTGTAAACAAATTCTGAAAATTTTGTAAGCTGTGTTATAATATGTCTCTACTCTCTCTTTACAGCCCTACTAGGTAACTACCCCGATTGAATAGAGTGTCTTTAGATTTAGATTAACAAAGCAAAAAAGTGAACAAAAAATATACTTGGAGCAACTCCTCATCTCGAAACAACTCGTAACTTTTCTTTTTTCATTAAATTTGTCAGAATTATCATTCAAGCATGGCGCATTTAATGAGCACGTTCTCACGATAGTCTTCATTATGCTGGGATCAAAGTAAACAGTTTTTTCTTTTGAAAGTAAAGAAAAAGGAATATTTGTTAGTTTGAAAGTACCATTCTTAGAAAAAATATTTTACATTTGTTAGGACTATTTAAATTCAAAATATTAAAATATTAATAAAGATTCAATCTTGTAGTTAAATCTACTGCTGAATCCATATTCGAAATAATTGCTTCATGTTGTAAATTTATCAGAAGGCCTTAGAGGTTGAGCATTCTCACTAACATATCATTTTTTCACATGGAATGGAATGTTGTAAACATTTTATATTACTTAGCTTTAAAACCTTTGTTGTTGGTATATATTTATCATTTTAAAAATTATACCCGACCGTGCTAATTCAAACTGTTAGTCGGATAACGGCCGATCAGCCAATGGGAAAGTTTTTGTGACGTTTGCATAATACAGGCAAATGTTCATGCAAACAAAATAAAGCACAAGTTAACGTCTATAAAATGGCAATCCAAGAGACGAAACCAAGGACAGGTAAAACAGAACGAATAAAAGCATAAATTTCTAAACACAGTAATTTATTTCTTTAATGTTAAAATTCTACCGTGTGAATTGACAGGTGCATAATTTTTGTGGAGTGCATGAATAAATAAATACCTGCCAAAATATTTCCTCTCAATGCCATGTCGCATGACTCATGTCCATATTTGCAATATTCGCCCCATTTCACCATGTTTTTACTAATGAATCCCATTTGCAAAGCATTGTCAGCAAAATAGCCGGTGATATTCTAATTTAGGCCATTTATGCGCTAAATATGTATGTGAAAGTATTAAACAAAAGAATATTGATCCAAGTAAACATCCCGAGTTCAACATTAAATTCACACAAAACTTTCATTCCACGAAATTAAATTTCATGCAACAAACATTTGGGTATCCTTGTTCTATAAGTTGGATTTATTACAAAAATAGTTCTTTTTCCTCCCACCAAAATTAGGAAAATGCCACATGTTTGTTTTCTAATTTAGGCCATTTATGCGCTAAATATGTGAAAGTATTAAACAAAAGAATATTGATCCAAGTAAACATCCCGAGTTCTACATTAAATTCACACAAAACTTTCATTCCACGTAATTAAATTTCATGCAACAAACATTTGGGTACCCTTGTTCTATAAGTTGGATTTATTACAAAAAT
Organism: Homidia socia; assembly: GCA_036850745.1. NCBI lineage: Eukaryota > Metazoa > Arthropoda > Collembola > Entomobryomorpha > Entomobryidae > Homidia > Homidia socia. The sequence continues at coordinate 7,255 of JAANSP010002001.1, read as the reverse complement.
AGTTCTTTTTCTTCTCACCAAAATTAGGAAAATGCCACATGTTTTGTTGCTTGTATATTTTACTAGATGATATGTAATTATGAGCATGCACTATGGAAAAACCTAATATCCAACATACGCGGTTAGTGTATTTGCAAGCAAAAACCTCTTTTTTGTTTCTAGTTTTTGCTCCTGGTGTTGTTAGTCTTAAATACTTGAAAGTTTCTCTGTAGTCGGCACACTTATCTCAAGGACTCTTACCAAACTACTTTCAAACAAATGTACATAGGTAACTGATTTAGTTTTATGTCTGAGTATGCAGAATTCATTTGTTTGTCCTCTATCTATTTTGTATTATTGTTAACTTACCATCGCTGAGTACGTACGTACTATACTAAACAGGCTTTTACACCAAAAGTGTAAATTCCGAAACACAAAAAACACAGTCCCTTTCACAAAAAAATGTTGTACTTGATATTCTGTTATCCATTCTTCACTTTACTTTTTACAACTTTCGCCCATTTTGTTTTTAACTTGTGCACTTACACAAAGTGAAATTTAATTCTCGCCTTTTTTCTCTCCTGCCTCTACGTACTACTCTAGTTTCTTTTTCAAGTTGTGCAAAAGCACACATGTGACTGCTTTGTTTGAGCCTACTTATTATATTCTTGTTGGTACTTTTGAACAAAAAAAATTCTTGGAAAAGTTTGCGTTTTTTGGGAACGTGAGTAGGAATATGGAAATGGAGCAGTAGAATGCTATCCCCCAGTATTTAGTATATAATGTACATACAAAGATTTAGTGGAGATTCAGCAGTTTCTTTGTGCTATAAAAACATGAATTACCTCTCGGAGCATTTATTGTTATCTAAATGGATTGTGCTATTGTGTTATCTAGTTCACTATATATACATATTAAGAAAGTATACCTTACTTGCTTATACCCAACCACTATTTTTTGTACAAATATTACTTTTTTTAATAATTTACATTGGTATAACACAGTCACAGTGACAAGGCACATCCAGATTTATAAATTCTCTTTTGCTCTTTGGGAGCGACCATATTTTAACAAAATATCCATCTCTTACCTTAAAATTAAATGTAGGAACCTCGAAGAAACCGTTTTTTTTATCATAATCATCTCTATANATCTTTTACCTTAAAATTAAATGTAGGAACCTCGAAGAAACCGTTTTTTATCATAATCATCTCGATATATCATAATAACAAAAGCACATGTTAGGGGAGCTGCGAGTCTTTTATGCTCGGCTTTATTATACGAAAAGTAGTGTATGCGAGAAGTTTTCTACTTTTATACGAGCAAAGTAAATGAGAAGTGAAAAACTTGATCGTGTCTCCATTGTTTGTCTTTGTAAACTTCACACCATCAGAGTGCCAAAGGAGTACGCAGAGTACTTAAAAGAGCATCTGCACCTATTCTCTTGGCCACTTTTGGTGAAACATCCATTAAGTTTTGGGAAGAAAAAGACCAAGACCGTGTTGATGATGGCTATGGTCGTCATCATAATAATAATCAAGATGATAATAGCCTGGGAAATTGTAATCATTCATAAAGAGGATGCTTTAGTTATTAATAAAGCAAAGCTTTATGGGTGGCTATTACTCTTCTTCCTGAGAGTACAAGTACTACTCCTACTTCAGCTATATCCACCTTGGCGAAAAACATGGAGACACTGAAACTTTTGTTAAACTATACCGATTTTATTATTATGAAAACTAGAGGAAGAATAATGGTGGCGATGTCTATGAGAATTATTATTTTTTCCATACAACTTTCTCAAACTTTCTCCGGCCAAAGGTACAGAAAACAGCAATATATAACAGTGGGTGCTCACATTCATGATTTTACACAAAAAAATGGCAGGAGGAGGTATGAATTCTACACCATTTTCAGTATGAAAATATATACATATATTCTCTCAGGATGGCTCATCATTATACAGGGCAGTATTGGGTTGGGTTAGCCGCTTTATTTGTATGAATCTGGTTTAATATATACGCATCCAGATGCTACTGTTTGGTAAAAGTAGAATAGAAGAGAAAAAGGTGCTGCTGCTGCAGGTACCTCTTGCTTTTTCGAAAACTACTCAAAAAGCAAAAGTATTTTCTGTTGGTGCTCTAGATCCCAAAAGAGAAAAAAACACGGACAAACTTTTCTCATTTTCTTATCCCTACGATAATAACTGCATAGACATACAGCCGCCGCCAACACAGCACATCTTACACAATGACATTAGTTTTTGCTTACCTTTATCTTGTACACAGTTTTGTTCAGCATGCCTAAATAAATATACCCTCATGAAATAACTTAAACCACCAACAATACTCGCATAGCCTACTCAGGAGCTCGATGATGATAACGATGATGATGATGACAATGCGACCTTTTAGTTTTGCTGCTAAAACTTTAAGCGTTAAAAGTAAAAAAAGACAAGAGTTTACCTTTATCTTGTACACAGTTTTGTTCAGCATGCCTAAATAAATATACCCTCATGAAATAACTTAAACCACCAACAATACTCGCATAGCCTACTCAGGAGCTTGATGATGATAACGATGATGATGATGACAATGCGACCTTTTAGTTTTGCTGCTAAAACTTTAAGCGTTAAAAGTAAAAAAAGACAAGAGTAGTTTGCTCCAGAATTTTATCCCAGTTTTTTTCACTTTGTAAAAAAATCCAAATTAAAGGGGTTCTCCTGTATGCTCAACTGTTACTGACGGTTGTTGGTTGGTCAAAAACATCATTTTGACCTATATTTTAAGTTTTGCATTCCTCAAAACAATTTGCACATAATTGTTTAATGGAATTTTTACACAAAAATCCTTTTGTGTTTAAGTTTTTGGATAGCTGAACAAACTTTTGGTTTGTATTTTTTATTTGTTGCTTGTAAAAATTTAAAAAAAAACATCTGAAAGTGTGAAATCGCTTCATCGTTTTCAAACAATTTTTTTTACTTAGTACCTAATATTGTGATAAATTGGATTCACATAAACTAAAGTCGTAAATACGAAGGCAGAAAACTTGTTATAAATGCCACTTTTGAATAAACACGCACAACGCACACGTCATTTTGTTTGCTCGCCGTATCAGAAGCAAAATGTTTTTGTGAACTTGAGCTGTGTAGGCTATCTGATTATCTGAATAGTGCCACGTTTGTAATGGGTTTTATGATATATTAAAGAGCTTGACTGTCTACTGGCTATTCACACCAAGCTATGAATGCTTCTTGTGAAATTTGATGGCTGGAGAAAATACCTGACCATGAAAACTTTTCCTCTTTATTCGTATTCCAGCAAGTGAAAACGTTATTTCCTCCCATTGTACTCTGACAACATGGGAAAATGACAGAGATAAATAGAATTAGATAAAAAATTGCATCGAAATGCATAATGTATGTATGTAGGTGTATACTTCACAAATTGAAAGATGGTTAGTACGCGGGTGGGTGGACGACAGCATGGCACAAAATACTTGTCGTTCAGAATAAAAAAAAGTTTCCATCGTGTTGTTGCTCAACCTAATATACCTATATACATTACATTATGGAAATCCTTTTAGGAAATCAAAAGCAAGTTGAAAAATATGAAAAGAGGCTGTAAAACAACAAAAAGGAGTAGAAAGGGGTAGAAAGGGGAGTAGAAAGTGGATTGAATAAGAAATATATATCTATCGTAAAGCCATCAAGGACTTCAATAGATTCAATAGATGACTGTATATTATACCTATACAAGTGTAATGAAATGGCGAAAGTCAAAAAGACAATATGTGTAGTATGGTAATAACTCTAGAGAACGAGATAAAAGGAGTAGAAAGGGGAGTAGAAAGTGGATTGAATAAGAAATATCTATCTATCGTAAAGCCATCAAGGACTTGAGATTCAATAGATGACTGTATATTATACCTATAAAAGTGTAATGAAATGGCGAAAGTCAAAAAGACAATATGTGTAGTACGGTAATAACTCTAGAGAACGAGAGAGTCACTGTCTTGAAATAACTAGTCTGCACAAAAAATTCAAGTCCAATAGGATGGAGAATGCTGCTGTTGCAAACATCATTCATTTCTCATATTCAAAAATGTGCTGCATACGCTTCATTGTATTTACAGGTTCAAGTTCCCTTTTTTATATAGTTTCACAGTTATACAAGTGTAATGAAATGGCGAAAGTCAAAAAGACAATATGTGTAGTATGGTAATAACTCTAGAGAACGAGAGAGTCACTGTCTTGAAATAACTAGTCTGCACAGAAAAGTCAAGTCCAATAGGAAGGAGAATGCTGCTGTTGCAAACATCATTCATTTCTCATATTCAAAAATACGCTTCATTGTATTTACAGGTTCAAGTTCCCTTTTTATATAGTTTCACAGATTTGTCTACTACTACCTACATTGTCATGTTGTACACATACTGTACCTACAGAGCGTACAGTAAAACCGTTATTCCATCAGCTCAAATAAATGTGATTTCGGGGACCTAGCAAAAGATAGAAAAAAAGAGAAAGACAGAGAGATAGAGAAAGGGAGGTAGAAAGTCAACCAAAATTTACATTTGTAATTTCGTATAAGAGAAAGTAAGAGTTGAAAAATATTTCAGAGTAGACATATAAATAAAAGCATGGTTATATACATATGATATCACAGGAATAGAAGAATGCACAAGTTGGTTTTTTTAGGAAACGGAATGCCATAGATCATTCATTTATTCATAGAATGTAATATTTTACACAAAATGGAGAAAAGAATGAAAGGAGGTGGAAGAAGAGAGAAAACATTACCGTATTTTCTTACACAGAGTAAATGCTTGTGCTTTTTATTGTGCTGGTCGTATACGGGATACCTAAATGTAGGCAAACGGCAGTAATGTACATGGACATGTGCACTCTTTACAAACTACCTAGTTGAAATCCTCCTCTAACACCAGCTGCTTTTATTTTTAACTACTGGCGATGGCAAGTTACTCTTATTTTCAAATGTATGTTGTTATATACGCAAATATATTTTTTACATGTGCGAAAGAGAAGAAAACAATGTTTTGCAAGTGACGCGTACGACAAAGGTATACAATGCAATGTAAGGTACGCTTACTTACAAACACTTATACATGTTTAGTTTACACCGTTAATAACAACCGTTTTAAGGCAGATTATTACACAAAGTTCATTTTTCTGTAGTAGACAGACACTTTTGTTGTTTCTGCCTACGAAATTCATAATGCAAAGAAAAATCAAAAAAGGAGAAGAAGAGAGCAGCAAATAGAAAAGCGGAATTTGAAACACTTCATTTTCCCTTACTTTGTCCTTCATCTGCTTGTATCTAGTTGTTATTTTGTTGAGAGACTCTGATGTTTTTTTGCTGAGAATAGGTACGGATATGTTCTTTCTAAATGACACAAGTATACAGGCGGAAAGACAGTAAAGGAGAAAATATCTAGGTATACACCAACTCTGGATTTTTTGATGTTTTAAATGAACAAAGTTTCCCTGGAGGAGTGGATTTGCTTGCGTTTGAAACGGTAAAAATGTGAAAATTCATGTTTTTTCTTCTGAAAACAGTGTGTTTTTGATTACATTTATGACGTTTTTATGCGAGCAAAATCACCTTTATAATTTTAATATCCACCTACCTACCATCACTCTTTTTTTCTCTCTCTCTTTGAGTTTGAGTTCTTCTCGTGTCTCTACCTTTGTAATAATAATATCCACTTTCATCGTTTGTTATTGTTCCCGGTGTAGTTTTTACGAGGAGAGAAAAAATGGTTTTGTGCTTCTCCGCTTACAATCAAAAAGTATAATCACAGTTATTTTCCTTCTCACAGTTTTTATTGCTGTTGTAAGCTACCATGTTGTACTTACATTATAACAACGACAGCAGTCTAGTGTCCAATTAACGGAATCTTGAGAAATGCTAGACTTGCTGCTAGTACTACAAATCCAAAAAAAGATTTACCTTTTTTCTAGCAGCAGCAGTACAGAACATATCTTCCTCTTTTATTCACATTCACAACAGATTTGATTGATGATGTTTTAAGAATACGTCCTCCTCCATGTATCAAAACTATTCCAGAAAAATTCCAACCAACCAAGTTATTTTTTTCTCTCGTTTATTTTACTTGATATATCACATCACATTCACTCACAGAAAAAAATCATTATTGTGAAAGGGAAAGTTGCCGCGATGAGATTACAATGCAGAGGTAACGTATATAACACGCGGCTAGAAAATAAAATAAATGGAAAGAGAAGCTGGTGTTAGGGATAGGCGGGTGCGTAGCAGAAGTCGGCTTTACAGCGCCATATTTTCCTCGTCTCACTGAACTGGTCTCAGACCTGGCACACAGTATGGAAACTACTTGAGTAAAAAAATAAGAGGCAAACCTAAAGCTAGACTGTATGTATAACTGAAGTGTGTACAAGAGAAAAAAGTTGAGTGGTAGCTTGACTTTTAGTTTAAGGTGGGTACATAAAATGTAATGCATATAGAAATACGATGAAGCACTGCTCAGGCCATTCCGGAAATCAGTTAATAACCCGATTGTTGTTACAATCTCCACTGTTTAAACGAAAATTACCAAGATTTTCTCTTTTTTTCTCAGTGAGGACTACTTTTACTCCCACCTCAATAGTAAATACCTAGGTACTTTGTTCCTTTTCTGGGAAGAAAAAAAAAGTTTTGTTCTCTACTAATGTAATTTTTCTCACTTATAAACCCATTCTTTTCACCCATTTAACTTTCACTGTTTTTTATGAATAGCATGCATTTAGATAAGCATTTTAGTAGTAACAACGACACGACATGCTGAGCTGCGCTGTAAGTAGAAAACGAATAAAAAATGTACCGACATATGTTATTAGAATAATATCTGTGTTTTACAGTTGTACTCTGCTATACTGCCCTTTCTTGACGTTTCAAAAAGAGGAGAAAGGTACAGTAAAGGTATTCTTTTGGTAAATCCTTCAAAATAAGCTGCGGAAGAAATTGCACTTTGAATTTGAATTTGTAAAACTTTTAATATGCATGCTGAAATGTACGTGTAGAGCTTTTTAGACAAAGCAAAATCTTAAAATGTCAGCAAGGGTGGCATTTAATTTTTTGTGCTTGAGCTCGCAGTAGCATTTAAAATAAATAAAGTCTTTGTTACAATACACTCCGGTGTATATTAATGTACACATATGACAAATGTATAGTTTTTGCCATTCTTAATGTGACTTTTTCATGAGTACTTAATTTTCTAGTTTGACATTTTGATTTGA
>JAANSP010002000.1:0-13789 GCA_036850745.1 Homidia socia | reverse complement strand
TAATATTATTCAATGACATGCTGCAATGCATGCTATTATAAACTTGTTCATTTCTTGTTGTTCTTTTCTTTGATGATGGTTGCTTGTTATAAAAGAAAAGAAAAAACATTTGAAAATTGGAATGCAAGATTGCTGAAAATTGAGTTTTTTTTCTCTTTCTAAATTGGAGAAAGGAAAATAATGTATATTATGTGACATGTATTAGAACAAGTTTGTTTTGTAAAACAAAAGAACTCATGAATAGATGTGATGCTTGGTTATAGGTGGTATGCATATTTATTTTACATGGATGCTATGTATGGTTTGCAGTGATACTATTAACTTTTATGGGATGAATAAATAGAGCTGCCTTAATGAAAATATAGTTTTTGCTTTTTTGAGACCAATGTTAAACACAGAGAGCAAATATTTTATTTTTATTATTGTTATTATTAATTTTCTTTTCTTTTTTCAATACCATATTTTTGTAGTTATACTAGGCATGTTAATTTGCTGTATTGCAACTCTTGTAAGAGGATAAATTGTCTTTAATAAGGAAATATATTTATGTAATATGTAGGCATTCACTTACTATTGATTATTACCTTTTTATGTTTACAATACGCGGTGTGTTTTTTTTACTTTTTTGTAGGTATAATAGGCATGTTAATTTGCTGTATTGCAACTCTTGCAAGAGGATAAATTGTCTTTAATAAGGAAATATATTTATATAATATGTAGGCATTCACTTACTATTGATTATTACCTTTTTATTTTTACAATACGCGGTGTATTTTTTGTTCACAGGAAAGAAAAAAAGATTTTTAAATGCCTTAATGATAACAACAATTTTTTATTCAACTCTTGTACAAATAAGTTTTTAACATCAAACATTATTTATTCACAACCGATATAGATATAGTTATTGTACATTTATCTTATTTACTAATTATTCGACATCAATACGCATAGGAACTATTTAGGTGGACTATTTATAACTTTATACACACACCACTTAAATATACACACATACAATATTCACACGAAACAAAATAATTTAGGAAATTATAAATAAATAGATAGGCATTTACATATGCACCTACAGTTTAAAAAGGAATTTCTATCATCCGGGATAATATATTTATCATGAGTAAATGCAATTATACAGCTTAAATCGCATTATATAGTGTACAGTTTTTAGTACTCACAGCATTTTTCTTTGCATTCTATGCACTAAGACTGTAATAGTTCTAAACGCTTCCTCCGATAAGTCCTTCTACAAGCTAACATTTTTCTGTATTAATTTTACAACTATATGACCTACTATTGTACATGCAAGGACAAATACCTTGAAATGAGATTTTTATAGTTTGACTGGAGAAAACAATGGCGTACTTTTTTAACTACTATGTTTCTATATCATGAGGTATGCTTATTAAGGATAAACGTGTTCGGTAAATTCGTATAACGTAGTTCCTATAATGTACATATTCTTAGACGGAAGTTCTCATAACGGGTTTATACTCATAACATATTTTTCTATATTAATTTTACAACTGTATGACCTATTATTATACAAGGACAAATAACTTGAAATGAGATTTTTATGGTTTGACTGGAGTAAAACAATGGCGTACTTTTTTTAAACTATTATGTTTCTATATCATGAGGTATGCTTATCAAGGATAAAAACTAGTATTGCATCATGTCTCCCAATATATTACTTTGTCCACTGTATATTAAAGGATATTGCAGTGAATTTGCTATTCTATTTTTATCAGGAGTTTAAAAAGCCTTGCCGTTTTTCGTGAAATGAAATGCCTTTTTTCTTCGTGGTAGTTGCTTTTTATATTTTCGTTGTGCAATTCAGTACTGAGTGAGTTTATCCTACTCTATAATTTTTATGAGAACATCATAGCATCAACTACCTATATATATTTCAGGGGAAGAGGATTTTTAATTTACAATGTTTTTGAATTTTAGTTTATGTTGTATTTTTGAGGACGCACATATTATGCCTTTAAAGCTATAAATTGTATTTTATGCTTGTGATTTTGTGAACGAGATATATTTGATGCTATTCTTATGCGTATATATTTTAGGGGAAGAGGATTTTTAATTTACAATGTGTTTGAATTTTAGTTTATGTTGTATTTTTGAAGACGCACATATTATGCCTTTAAAGCTATAAATTGTATTTTATGCTTGTGATTTTGTGAACGAGATATACTTGATGCTATTCTTATGCGTACATGATATAAGGACCAACTTAAACCTATAGAAGCATTTCCTCGTCCTCGTCCACTGGAATAGTTGAGTGATTGTACAAACCTTGAGCCATTAGTTGCATGGCTAGCCCGTTGCGTTGCCCATTGGATTTTTTCAGTTTAGCCCGTTTATTCTGTAAAAGCAAAATAAAATATTTTTGTTAATGGTCAAGTTAATATAAGTTTTTTCATAGTTGGATGAGTCAAGTCGACATATGTACAGTAAGTAAGTAAGTAAGTTTGAGTTTGTACATAATAAACACAACTTTTAAGGCAACTTAAGACTTGTTCACATCTCTTTTTATACTAAACGGTACTATGGGGCAATGAGAAATACAACTCGAATGTTTAGCTCATCAATTCCAGAAAAAAATCAATCGCAGTAGACTAACCTGAAACCAAATCTTGATCTGATTTTCATGAAGCTTCAAGTCTTGAGCCAAATCTTGTCTTCTTTTCTCTGTCAAATATCGATTTTCTTCAAACTCCTGCTTCAAACGGGAAAGCTGTTCCGAGGTAAACGCAGTGCGGGGTCTCTTCTCTTCCGGCTCAGTAGCAGTAACAGGCTTTTCCTTCTTCCGTATTCTACGCGATCGGGGACCTGTTTAATTTAAATAGATTCATCAATAAATTTATGTTTAAACCAAAATAATAAAACTCTTCAAAAATATATTCCTCAACTTTACTATTTATCGACTTTACTTTTGCAAGATTTTAAAATTACAAGTTTCATTATCTTAATTTATATTTAAACATTGAAAATTGAAGATCGCCAGTCAAAAAGAACCTTTTGCCTTCGACAAAAAAATAATCTATCCGTTTTATCTAAATCCATTCTTTTCATTGTCTTAATTTATAAACATTGAAAATTGAAGATCGCCAGTCAAAAAAACATTTGCCTCCATCAAAAAATAATCTATCCGTTTTATCTTAATCCATTCATCAGTGCTCAAGCCCACCTTCGTCTTTCCACTAATTTAAACAAAATGTAATCACAAGGATTATAGATAAATCCTAAAAAGAAAGTGCAAGGATGGGGCTATTTTAAAATGCCATTATTATGAACAGCTTTTCAAAAAACACCTCCATTCTCCTGAGCCCACATGACATTTATCCTCGTGAAATTGAATTAATATCAAAAGACATAATATGAGGAGTAAACTAGTCGCGTAGATTTACATTATGATTGTTAGCTCTACTACATGAACGGCATGTATAATTTGCCTCTATAGAAGTCTTCTCTCATATTCTCTGCTTCGCACTTCATAGCAATCAGTAATCAACGTATCAGCAGCAACATCAACAACAAGATGAGATGGATGAGAGGATAGAAGGATTACTGAATTTCCATTTTTATAATATTATCATATTCATAATCATACAGTAATCCACCATCCACCCATCAAATTAGGATCTTTTCCTTGATGACCTATCATAATAACTAACTTGAGGAAATCACGCTCATCGTCATCATCATCATCGCCACCACCAACGCCACTTTTAACACGAAAAAATCTTTATTACATTATATACCACATAATGCACACGAACAAAATCCTAATCTGAATATCACACTTGTCAAACAGCAATTTGCTCAAAGATATATCCAAATGGATGCTTATATATAAAAGGCATATCCGTCTTTTTCATCTTTTTGAACAACATCATAAAAAAATCTTTTCAAGTCTCATATAAAATATTGAAATGAACAAACAAGTGAGTGATCTCACTCACTTTCAAGACTTATTTAAGACGACGAGAAAGAAATGCTTTGATAAAAAAAGTTAATTTCAATTTACAGCATTGGACAGCATGAATATGGACATAACAATTTTTTATGTGAGAGGACCAAGATAAAATATTTCCAAGATGAGATTATGGAAAAAGTTTAGATTCATCTTGAAAGATTATACATTTTCTCTGTTAAGTTATTATAAAGTGCACTTATTGGAAATAATGGTGGGTTCACACGTAAAATTGATCGAGTTGATTTTTTATTTACGAAAAAAAATATCATGCACAAACTTGTATAGTAAGTAGCATTTGTGTTTGTGTGTATAAAGATATGTAACTCTGAAATATTTTTTTTTGGTTTTAGCTAGCTGGTTAAATGGTATTGGATACTTGTTCATTTTTTTGGGCAGCCAAATGATGAATGACTGGGCATGAGCTAACGATAAGATGAACATAAGTAGCTCTTGACAGGTTTGGATTGTGAGGAATTATCAGAAAAAGAAGTTGAAAAGATGAATAAAGAAGACTGATGATTGTCTTGTTTGTTGTTGGTGTAGAGTCAGTTGAGTGAGTACGCTTTTTAAGAGCTTGTTCTATCGTGGTGTTCTATTATGTCTGCATTGTTGTTGGATTGCAGTGCAGTGCTTACACGACTCCTTGAGGGTGCATTGCATAGGTATTGTACTTGCTTCTGCTGCTGCACAAAAAAAGTAATAATAATATAAAGTATCAAGAAGACAAAAAAAGTAAGTACATTATGTATTTATTACTCGGGTAAACTTGGAATTTGTAGTATGCACTACAGCAAGCCAGTGTGCATCATCATAAAATACACACTCGAAAAAAATGATAAATACGCTGATGTAGACATATATCAGGTTTTTTGTCTGTATAAAGATGTACAATTGATATGTTGTAATTTAACAAGTAAATAATCATTTTTCATTCATTCTATTTTCCTTTTCATTTTATGATAATGCATTTTATATTATTTAAATACCTCTGAAATAGGTATAGGCACAAACTTGTACCAAAAATATACCTGAATAATAATAATCTGCAGAAGAAGGAGAAAAAATAAACATTTTTATTTCCCTTTTCCTTTTAAGCATTTTTTAATAATTTATTTTCAAAGATTCGATTTGTTGTATTCAAGTCCTCGACTGACAAAAAAATTCGATTAAGGCATAAAATGCAGAGAGAGAGAAGAGATAAAAATGACTGTGTGTACATGACACGTATATATAGTACGTGCGGTTATATTTCTTTTTATTGAAAATTCTACACTTGAGTGATTCGACTATCTACATACTTTTTTGACGAATTAACAGGCGATCAAAGACATTCTTTGTAATCAAACACGATATGAGGTCTGCTGCTGATTACGCGTTAAATAACACAAATTTTAACACTTTTTCATTTAACTTGTTTCCATTTTTTATTTACAAATTGTCACAAAAGGATATGCGTTGTGGTCACACTCGTTTTCAAAATTCAATTCATTTTTTTATTATCATTTATCAATTGAATATCACACCTGTTAATTCCTCTAATGTCATGAATATCAAATCAGGCAAAAATAATCTTTTCTTCTCTCTTTGTGATTCCACATACACCACTCATGAAGGTGACGACGATAATTGAGCTGCAAAGATTTTTATCGAATGAAAAACTTTTTTATTGAAATTGAAAAATCTATTATTTATTTATTTATATCATTTCAGTGGAAATCTTGTGTATTCCGCAATTTTACCATGAAAAAAAATTCAATAATAATTCGCGTGTTTGCCCTTTGTCTACAGGATTACACTATTAAATATTATAATTTTATTATGATGACTTCTAAATGTGCAATTGGTGAGTGGGCACTACTACAACTACTGCACTCTCAATTCTTTTTGTTGCTATTTTTTAGGCATGCATTTCAATACAAATCATATTTTATGTCGACACACTTCACTCACTTTTTTAACTTGTCGTATAACAAACTAATATGTATTTACACTTGTCTGCTAAAACAACAAACATAATAATAATGCAACTAACAGCCTATGTACAAAACGCTAATTTCCTTCTTTGTTTTTTTCTTCTTCTTTTTCTTTACCTTGGCTAATTGATTTCTCACGAGTCTCTTTTTTCACAACAATAATTAGAATTTAAACTATTCAATCGTATAATGGGATTTGTTTCGGTTTGTCTGATGCTGCTGCTGTGTCTATATTTGTATTTTGCCTGGCAATCATCTTTGCATTTTTCTTTCTTTCCATTGTGTTGAAAGACGCAATAAGGCACGTAAATGAACATTTTTTAAAAAGCTTGCGCATTTTAATTGCATGCATATTCATTACAAACGTACAAATACGTAGTATGTAGTAGTGGTGAGCAGCAGCAAAAAAAGGAACAATGCTGTATGTGTGGCTTGGCTTGCGAATAAAAGAATGGCGACAACGCGAGGTCCAATCCTAACCTCACCTCTATTACCAATAACTCCATATAATAATTGTCTCCCTGTGAGTCCCTCAAGTTTAATAATATTTACGTATTAGCATATTAAGTGTAATTCTTGGCTTGCGAATAAAAGAATGGCGACAACGCGAGGTCCAATCCTAACCTCACCTCTATTACCAATAACTCCATATAATAATAATTGTCTCCCTGTGAGTCCCTCAAGTTAAATAATATTTACGTATTAGCATATTAAGTGTAATATTTATTAAATGAAAAAGGATATAATGTGACATGGTCCTCCTCGCTTGTACGGCACTGCAATGCTCATTGCAATAATAATTCTTTCTTTTTTTGTATATTTAAAGCAACTTTAATGTGTGCTAGCCTGCTGCACGATGGTGCTACACAATCCATTTTATTAACTTGTGTCATGAAATAAACAATGCCAACTAATTTGTACAATTTATTAGTTTACCTATTCATTTTTTTCTGGGCTGTTTTATTAGCATTTTGCAACAAATGATATTTAGCGGTGGATCATTAGCAAAATCTTGCGCTGACTAACCTGATTCTTTAGTGATTATTGTCCATACTACTCACATCCTCACAAAAATCCTTGTAATTGTTCAACCATTTTCTTTTTTGCCAACTTTGTTTAATATTTTAAATGAATCAGCTCATAATAAACCATTTTAGTTGGTTAGTATATTTATTTAAGTAAATGCCGATAATTATCATTGCTAATAATAATTCTACAGACACTACACAACCCTTTTCTCTCATCAATTATCATCAATACTATCTTACATACCGCTAGTAGTAGTATATTTTGCTACCTACGCGTTTAATAACCAAGTGATTATAATAATAAAAAGAAGAGAAAAAAACGAAACAAAATAGCTAATTACAATTTGATGTTGTATAGCAAGATCGCAGAGCTCTTTATAAGAAGAATGCATGTTTTTCAAGTGAAAGGATAAGGTTTTCATCGCATTTACTGCGCTCAATTAATGATCAATTTGTTCGCAAGGCGTTCTCATTGTCTGCTTAATCATTATTCATTTTACAGATTTTTACAAAGCCATAAAGGTATCAACAACTTGTGCTGACTCGCTGTACAAGGAGTTTCCTTCACCATTGCAAACTCCTACCTGATGACTACTAAATAAATAAATATACAAAAGTTTAAACAAAAAAAATCAAACTTCTGCTGTCAGACGATTGATCAAAAATGAAAAGAGTTGGATGAATGAATAGGCACACCGATTATTCTATAGTATTTATTATTATTTTCACATTTTATTTTACCTACTTGCATCATTCTCGTTTGCATTGCATTCATCATCATCGAACACACAAGGAACTCAATTATTATTATCCTGTTGTCGTTAATTTGTAAACATTGCAGATAAAATGAATTTTTTCCACTAAAATATAAATGATTATTATTATTATTTTACTATTATATTTGCACGATCGATTGGATATGATGTACAAAGTACGCTTGCACGTCAATTATCGCAACAATCATACGACAAGTCTGTCTGTCTACATTGTCCCTCCTCTGCCTGTCAAATTTTATTTTTATTTCAACAAACTGCAAACTAATCAAATCACAGCAGCAAGCCAAAGCCAGCAACCCTCAAAAAGAGCGCAGCCTCCAAAAAATATACATAGTAAATTTACTATAGACTACCCACCTTGTACACATTAGTGCATCCCTACCTACCTATATGAATAACATAAGAAATATGAAATAAAATTTATGGTCAAATTGGGCAGTGCAACAGGGCTAAAATGCTCATGTTGACAAACACAAGTATAGCTGTTTCTTTTTGAATCCAAGCCAAAGAAAACAGACACTAAATTTATTATTAATGATGGTATTTTTAGCCAGTTTGTTCTTCTTAGTCTCGCTGCATAATAATAATGGCTATAAAACCAAAAAAAAAACAGAACAGAGGAAAAAGATCCCGTTCATGGCTTGAAGAACCAAAAAAAATTACTAGTCAATAAACAAGCAGCCTCTTGTAACTGTCCTACAACCATCTTTTAACTATCAACAGTGTCAATAATATATAAAAGCACACACAAGTTCACGATGNCTTGTAACTGTCCTACAACCATCTTTTAACTATCAACAGTGTCAATAATATATAAAAGCACACACAAGTTCACGATGATGTTAACGATATACTGCCAAGAAAATGAAGCCTGCTCTGGTCATCAGTTACAGTTAATAATATAGCCATTATTAGCAAAAGTCATTCATTTCATTACATGATATAATTTATATCATCTTGATTTTGTTGTGATTTTGTACGTGTACTTATACGTACACACCACACTACAGCATCCTCTATATGAGGATGACGTTTTTTTCACTGCTATATTATCAGATTGCAAATGAGACTACTCCAAAGAGTAATAAATGTCTTAATAAATAACTCTCTACAGAAGATCGCGCGCGCAGGCACACACTCGCATGTCTTGTTCAACCTGAAGGAATCTTTATAAAACCTGCGTGTCCTATTAGTCACCATTGCTGTTGGTGTGGTGGTGGGTTGTTCTTTGCTCGTATTCGTATAGTACAGTAATGTGTGCGTTTTTTAATGATATGGTTCAAGTGAACGTCTCATCTATCAGCGGTCTTGTGTCATCTCTTGATCTGTGTTGAGTATCATCATCTTATTATGTTGCATAGCCAATGAGCCAGTAAGACAAGCCAAACCTTACTTTGACTGTAACAATTTACTACACTGCTAATGAGACGAATAAGGCCCTTGAGCCAAAGCAAATACTACTAACAAATGCAAAGAAAATATAAAAGAGCATTATCGCAAGTGAGTTGTGTGCGTTTTTTAATGATATGGTTCAAGTAAACGTCTCATCTATCAGCGGTCTTGTGTCATCTCTTGATCTGTGTTGAGTATCATCATCTTATTATGTTGCACAGCCAATGAGCCAGTGAGACAAGCCAAACCTTACTTTGACTTAAACAATTTACTACACAGCTAATGAGACGAATAAGGCCCTTGAGCCAAAGCAAATACTAACAAATGCAAAGAAAATATAAAAGAGCATTATCACAAGTGAGAATAGAGTGTGCTGCACTGCCATTTTCTAAACTAACAAGCAATCAATAAACTTGTGTGAAGCCCTCACTTGACAAAGTTCAGTTATGTATAATGAATGCTGATGACGACGACGAGGATGATGATGAGGTGACGCGGAATGCTCCACATACATAAATATCCCATAAATTTTCGCTAATGAATGTTCCCAAAGTAAATCTTATTTAATGAGATGGATGCCCACGCAAAAGTGAAAAAAGGAGAGAGATGGTAGTAGTAACATGAGAAAGGAATATACAAGTTGTTTGAAATAATTTATATAGGTATATGTATATATGCTGCTGAGGTTGCGATGTATTCTTTTTAGCATACATACATAATCAAAGTAAATCTTATTTAATGAGATGGATGCCCACGCAAAAGTGAAAAAAGAGAGAGATGGTAGTAGTAACTTGAGAAAGGAATATACACGTTGTTTGAAATAATTTATATAGGTATATGATATATGTACAATATATGCTGAGGTTGCAATGTATTCTTTTTAGCATGCATACATAAAACATACATTTGAAAGTCTTACCTGAAGAAGGTCGATCGCTGTAATCGTGTACAGTAAACCCAAGCGGGCCATAGCATTGGTCCCTCAGGGACTGCCGGATTGATTTTGTCCTCTGCCACAACTTCCGTGTGTCGGCTGGTTGTTGAAGAGCAGTTGCTATCGTCCGAGTGATACTTGAAACTGGATGCCCTGCTGTTTGGTCTCGTTGACTCTTGCTGAGGCTTTTTATTATTGTTGTTTGGTACAGCGGCAGCGTTCACACCGTTTTGTTGTTGCTGGTGAGAAGAATGGTGCTTATTGTTACTGGCAGCATTTGTAGATTTTACTCCATTGTTGGTGATGATACTGTTGTTGTTGTTGCTATTCTTAACCTTGCCAAAGTCTGGTCTGAGAATGTCTTCAATAGAAAACTTTAAAAAATGACTGTGATGATGCGGATGATGATGATGATGCTGGACTCCATTATGATGGTGATGAGAATAGTAAGGATTGCTGTTGAAATGCAAGGATGATACATTTCGGCCTGTTGTTGTGCTCGTTGAGAGACTGAGCACGGAGCTGAAGCAGCTTGAGGATGCGGTCGATGCTGTGGAAGGGGGCCTTGACGGTGGTCTTCCGTTGCTACTGCTTGTACTACTGATACTTCCAGGTGAGGAAAGACCATTATCTACGGTCAACGAAGGGTGACCACCACTTTCATTATTATCATCCACCAGGTTATTATTATAGTGGTTTCTATTATTATTATTATTGACTTTTGATCTACTGCTGCTGTTTATTTGCTCCCTCATTTCCTCTGGATGCTGTTGTCGATTATTATTAACATGATGAAAGTGGTGGTGGTGGTGATGATGGTGGTCTCCTCTTGAATGAGATTCCTCGTGAACTTGTTGATTATTAGGATGATAATAGTGATGTGCAGATGTCCTATTATTATTAATTTTATTATTGCTGCTGCTTAGCCTGCTGCTACTGTTACCGTTGTTGTTGGCACACTCGTCATCTTCTTCGGTCGCATCGTGATGATGATGATGATGATCACCATTGCTTCTGCTTTCAATTTTTGTTGAAGAGAGATTATTGCAATCATCATTATTATTTGATTTAGTAGCTCCGCCAGGAGTTGCAACAGAGGGGAAACTGCTCATTTCATCTTCTTCCCGTCGAGGACTCTTTTGACAACAGCAGGAATGACAAGATGGGGGGGAATTATGGGGTGAGCAGTCTGCCTCTTGTTTGATTGCCATTGTTGTCATTGTCATCATCCGGCTTTCCGGAGAATTACTCCGACTCTTTCGGCTTCCACTCCCGCAGCTACTGCTACTGTTTCGTCTTCGTTTTCTTGAGTTTGCCACCAAGTTTCTGTCTATTGGGCTGCTTCTTTCCGTTTCTCCAGTGGCTGCCGGCACTGGGGATGAAGATGGCGAGATAGAGATCGAATGATTGTTACTGGGACTATTATTGCGATTCATTGTTGGCGGTGGTGGTGGCGGAGGAGTATTGTTAATATCGTTATTGCAGAAATCAGACATTTTATTTTGCGGAGGAGACATTGATCTTGTCGGGCTTGCTCCGACATTGTTGTTGTTGTTATTCCCATTCTTACAAGGGCTGCTTGAGGGACTGCTCACGTTGCTACTGCTGCAATCACTCATTGCACTCGTTGAGGAATCGGGGGATGCCGAGTTTCTGCAGGTTTGCTGATGGTGTTGATGAATATTATGGTGACCTCGGCTACTACTGTTATGCTTTACTGATTGGGGTTGTGCTAGTGCCTTTGCTACTACTGCTACTCGACGAAGAATTCCCAACAAGACGTTCCACTGGGAGAGCCAACATTTTTGATTACTTTTGTGGTTTTGACAGGTGACACGCCAATTACATGAAAACAACCATGTAGGTACAACCGTAATGCGTTGTTGTTGTGATGTGAATTGTAACTAATATTATGCCGGCTATTTGATGCAGATCATCATCATGATTTTCTTCACTAGTTGAATATCAACTTACATGTTCTTTTTCTCTGGGAAAGCAATTGTGTGTGTGTGTGTGTTTGTGTTCAAACTTGTCAATATAAATGTGTCAACTTGTCAATAAATGAATGGGAACATGTCAAGATAGACTCCGCCTTCCCATTCCGTCGGGGTGAAATGACACTGCCTGTCAACAAACAGTCAACTGGATCAGCAGCAGAGCAAACACACACGTAAGAAAAAACAAAAAAAGCAGGTTTATTCTCTATCTGCTTAATAGATTGATGTCGGCTTTTTCTGGGCCTTTTTTCTCCTTTTCTTGTTGAATGTCAAATAGTTTCGGTCAGATAAATAAGCTTATTATTTGCTAATGTTATTATAAGCTACCACCAACAAACAAAAACAAACACTTTTGCCCTTTTGTTCATGTGAGAACGTTTAACCACACTTGCCTTTTATACTACGCACCTTTCTCAAAAAAACTTTCAATTTCTTTAAAAAAAAGTTTCAAAACTAATAACCTGGGAAAAATGTTATCATCAGCCACAATAAACGCGCACAGCAGCAAAAGTACTCTTTTTATTGTTGGTTGACTTACTTGGCAAAAATGAAGAGAGTGTAAAATGTCCTCAGGCTCTTTCTTACGGATTTCTTGTTATGATACAACGGTTTATTGGTGTTATTATTATTATCAATATCAATATTGTTAATAAATTGATATACAACAACACAAAAGGAACAACACTCATATATAGACACACTCACACATTTTTCAAAAAAATATGTATCTATAATAATAAAGCACTTTACATATTGAGATAGGGCTACTTTTTCGTTAATAGAGATCGGGGCGGATCACTTACTGAGTTTGATTGACAGCCGGTTTTTTTCTCTTTTTCTTTTTTCCTTATGAGCTTTTAAAGGATTAGTGCTGTGATGATGATGATGCTTGACTTTGGTTGCTGTTGTTTGTAGAGCTTACAAGCGTAATCGTGCTTGCTCACCTTTTTTCTTTCTGTGAGTGACTGGCCTGCTCACAGGTTTACTTGTTCTGTTTAACTCGTCTCATTTCTTATCGTGCTTGCTCACCTTTTTTCTTTCTGTGAGTGACTGGCCTGCTCACAGGTTTACTTGTTCTGTTTAACTCATCTCATTTCTGTCTAGTAACAGGCAGGCTGACTGGATTAGATTTGTTTGTTTTGTACTTGACTTCTTCTTCTACGGAGGAACGGTGGTGGTGGTGGCAAAGACGAGGACGTGCCTGTACCTTTTTTTCTGTTGTTGTAATATGGTGCTGCTGCTGAAGAAGATGAGAGAACGATGATGATGAATAGATGTTAACTTGAAGCTTTGATATTATTATGATGATGATGTATTTATATCGAATCAGCAATCTCTCGTTTTTTGCTCTGCACTTGTCTTTGTGTGCATTACAATTTATAATATATTTCTTTATCTCTCTATATGGCAGACTGATGGATGACTAATCATTACAATGATTTGTTTAAAGAAAAAATGATTTTTTTCAAATGTTTTTTTTCTTCACTAATTGAATGAATGGAAATTGGATATATCTACGAGAGTTTTGTATTGTTCAAACGAAAGAAAGGCTTGCTTTGCTCCTTTCTCTTTTCTCGATCCCTTTTTTCTCAATTAAGCTTATTTGCTTAAACTAGGATCACATTTCCCCTCTTGCTATTCCCTGTACGTTATATAAGCTGATCACTTTTAAGCAACAGTAGCCTACAACAATGA
>JAANSP010001998.1:0-13793 GCA_036850745.1 Homidia socia | reverse complement strand
CGTTTATTCTCCTTAGCACAAGACTTATCCACTCCATTTGTGCCATTAGTTCCGTTACTACAATTGTTGCTGTTGTTAATATTATTGCTACTACTGCTATTGCTATTGTTAAGAGCATGACTTGCGATATTGTTATTGCTCCCATTTATCCTTTCTGCATTAAACTCTTCAAAATCATCCTCCGCATTTGTTTCTTCCGGCACCGGGGACATGATTGCAACATGATTTTCAGATACACCTAAAGCCTTCATTGCCTCTTCAACTTTAGATAACGGTCTACCATTAGGTGTGGGAGTTTGCACACCATTCTCACTTCCGTTTGCTGTTCCATTTGTCTTTCCCTTATTTTGAATGCTTCGTAAATATTCTGATGGTTTTATAAGAGCATCTTGAGGGGGTGTAGGAAAATGAGGAGGGATGAAACCTGGTCTTCCACAACCTGGAGGAGGTTTCGTCGGGGTGATTTGGGACTTTTCATCTGTCGCTGGCGCTGCATGACTATGAATAATGTGGCTGGTGGTGCTGTATATCGCCTCATTAAATGGTGGAGGGGGTGGCGGACATGAAGTTGTTCGAATCAATTTCTTTGCAAGAGTTTCACTAAAGTGTTCTCCATTGGTAAGTTCTTCAATATCTTCGTAATCATTCTCCACCTGGACAGTGCCATCTCCGTTCTTTTTGTCAGGTTCATGAGGTCCATTATCGTGAGTTCCGATAAGATTATTATTCATATCTGTAGTAAAGCCAGGCATGGGAGGGGGTGGGGGTGGAGGCGGTGCTCCTGCATTTTTACCAGAGAGATTACTACCACACGCGTTGATGCTATTTTGCATGTGTACTTCGAAATTGTGACTGTTATTTTGTCCCACAGCGTCATCTTTATTATTGTTTCCATTACTGATTTGCTGAAACTTTCCTTGCAATGAAGACACTGAACAACCGATCCCAAATCCTGTCTTTTGCGATGGTGGAGTTGGTGGAGGAGAAGTGCCAGAGGACACTGACGACGATGAATTGGAGGAAAAATCACTTGTGCCAAGTCCCATGCCACTTTTCACCTTGGATTGAGACTGTGTCTCGTTAATCAAATCTTGTATGTGATGATGCCCATGGCTGGGATTTACCGGAGCAGGCGCCATTTTTGAGGCTACTGCTCTAGTTTCGTTTACAAGGTCTCCTGGAGGGTGCAAGAAAAACGGTGAGTTTGATCCAGTTACGCAGGTGGACGCCTGTCTACTATGCTTCTTATTGACAGTAGAGGCGTGGTTGCCGTTTGATGAAGGTGGCTGGGGAGGAGATGCGCCAACTCCAGCAGCATTAACAGTGTTAGGATTTGCACTACCAGTCTTCCCGTTAGATTGNCCAGTTACGCAGGTGGACGCCTGTCTACTATGCTTCTTATTGACAGTAGAGGCGTGGTTGCCGTTTGATGAAGGTGGCTGGGGAGGAGATGCGCCAACTCCAGCAGCATTAACAGTGTTAGGATTTGCACTACCAGTCTTCCCGTTAGATTGCTGAGTACATGGAAATTGTATTGCAGGAGGAGTGTTGCTATTTCCGTTGGCTTTTGGAGGGTGTAAGAAAAAGGATTTGGATGAACTACCAGTTCCAGTTGGTGAAGAATCCTTGCTTCCACCTTCTGGACTTTTTGTTCGAAAATCAGTTAAAGTGAAACTGTGAGTAGTCTCGGTGGCAGACTTGAGCTCCTCTGAACTGCTGTCAGAAGACGACACTGGGCATCCGCAGGAGGTGGTTGATGAATTTGATGTGGACGAAGCAGAAGGGGATAACGAAGGCGTATTTGTGGACGCAGAAAGACTGGAATTGCCACTTGAAGATGCACAATCCGTGGTGGTGGTGGTGGTTGCCGTGTTGCCACTTACTTCAGGCGGTGGAGGTGGGGGTGGAGGAGGTGGTGGTGCAAATACTTTAGAATCCTCTGCTGATCGATTTTTATGATGACTTGTCCCACCACCAGAGCTTACAGTAGTCTTTATAATGTTTCCACCATTTGAATTCACAGTGATTGTTGTTCCATTATTGTTCCTCCGTTCTCTACTACGCTCTCTACTTCTTTCTCTGTTGCCATTCACATTCGCGTTACCAGCAGTTGTATACTGGTCTAAATTCACAGACACTGGTAAACTTAAGTTTGACTCTCGAAGTGCTCCGTTAGATCCTGTGGCTCCGGATGAGGTTGTTCCAGATGTTGTTCCGCTTGTTGCATGCTTCGCCAGAACGCTCACAATCTATACAAACAAAGGGCATCACAAATTCAACACAATTTGTTAAAAACTTCATTTTATTTCAACAAAAAACATTCAAACACCAAATGCCACAAGCTATAATATGGAACTGACAACTGACACTTTTTCTTTGTCGCTCTGTGAAAGTCACTTGCTCTTCAAACAAAGGAACCCTAGCGCTAGCAATGTTTCAATGACACACTTTGCCACAATCAACAATATGATAAGCCACAAAGAGCCACCCACCCTACTTTGGCAATTTCAAGTTATTGTACTCTTAAATTTATGAATTAATGCAGCGCTACCATTAGGACCCATCACATCTGAAAAGTCCTGCATTTTGCACACACAACAGGTAATTGCGAATAATGCGAATGCACCCAGAAACAACGACTGTAATTTTTTTCTCCCTTCCCCATGTATGATTATTTTTCTTTGTCGTTCTGTGAAAGTCACTTGCTCTTCAAACAAAGGAACCCTAGCGCTAGCAATGTTTCAATGACACACTTTGCCACAATCAACAATATGATAAGCCACAAAGAACCACCCACCCTACTTTGGCAATTTCAAGTTATTGTACTCTTAAATTTATGAATTGATGCAGCGCTACCATTAGGGCCCATCAGATCTGAAAAGTCCTGCATTTTGCACACACAACAGGTAATTGTGAATAATGCGAATGCACCCAGAAACAACGACTGTAATTTTTTTTCTCCCTTCCCCATGTATGATTATCTTTAATACCAAATGCTAAGCCCGACAAAAAGGTTATCATCATAAAAAATGTGTATGGCTAAAGTATAACCCTTAAAACTTTAACGTTCTTCAACATGTCTTTCAAAAAACCAGCTTATTATAACAACCATTAGATAACGTCATTATATTTCACCCTCTCTGCACTTTACATAACAGTGGTAATTTTTCATTCATTATTATGAGCTATAATTGTACAATGTACATTCATAACCGATATTAATACGACCATAATTTCAGACAAGGTAGTGTAGATAAGTTTTTTCCGTATATAAAATGCAAAAATGTATATTATATGAACGTAATGGATTGTTGTTATTATTATTATTATTATTGTTTCAAACTACAATTTCTTCCACCTTGTCTATATACTCTATCTATTTCATGTTTTGTCTACTTGACACGGTTCAAGGCTTTTTACAATTTAACATGACCGACCATTTTGGTTTGTACAGCCCTTGTTGTTTTTTTTAAACTTTTATAAAATATAATATACACAATGCAACTAACAAGCACGTCAATTTTTGTTATAATTTTACAAAAAAGTGCGTCGTCGTATGCCCTACAACTAAGCAACTTCACCCTTTGTTGACCACCAAGTCTTTTCCTTCTCCTCATCAAAACCTATCATTTTTGCATTGACGCTGTTTTTAAAATTATTAACGGTTCATGAAGTATCTTTTAGAGAAAGACTGAAAGACTTGCTGCAAATACACATCATTGTGTGGCTTTTATTACGACTACACAGGTTGTGGAAGTTCTTTGTTGTATTTTTCAAACGGTAGTACTCAGCAAAGCTAATATTACGTAAGAAAAAAAACACAGCTACGTTACATTACGTGGGTCAAGGCTGACAACAACTATGCTGCAAAAACCAGAAATGTTACTAGAATAACGCATAAAATGCAGCAGAGCCGAAGCCGATGATGAGATGAGGGTGAGCATGCCAGAGCTTCCTGTATGAAAAAATGATGAATGATAAGCCCAAAGTGATTAAAAACAAATTGTAAAGGTATTTGGATATTAGGAACATGAAACGGAACATTTATGGATCTTTGTTGGTTGGTTGGCTGGTCGGTCGGTCGGTCGACTATTACAATGCAATGGATGTCTGCTCATTTATGATACCTGCTGAAGATAAGTATATGCACATACATACCTACGCAATTACAGGCATTATGTAATGCCTGTTGTTGTTTTTCTCTCGTGCTCGTATTACAAAGTTCAATCTTCAAAACATGACTAACGGACATGGTTTTTATAAAACCGAAAAAACTGCAAAATGCACCAATGCATCGAAAACTTTTGACTTGATTGATACCCACGGCTTTAGGTTACTATTTCTTTAAAGAGTAATTAATGCATGACGGTTCTGCACGAAACATGCGTGCGTGGAATTTGAACATTCAGAAGAGCAGAAACTTCCAATAATTTAGTACAACTGACGCAGCGTGGTAATCCAAAGTAAGCCAACCTGTTTTTTCACCGAAGCTTTTTAAAATCCGAACATAATTTTGTGCTGCTTGAAATCGTCCAATTATAATGGCTGCTGCTGTAACGTCATTGCAAATTGTAGTAAATGCGCACACCATTGATCTTAATTTGTAATTGTTACTAATTCATGCCACTAGGTAATGCGGGAAAACTTTTGAAAAAAACTTTAAAAAACATTTCAGATTATGCTGTTATTGTACAACAACTGAGGTGCTCTTTTGGTGGATGATTTCGCCTGTGAAAAATGAATGCAATTATTGTATTTCTGCAACAAACTCTAAACAACAATATTGCTGCTGTAGCATAACAATGGATGAATTTTGAACGTCAAGCGTCATAATAATCACAGTAATTGTCGTTATTATATAAAGTATAAAAGTCTACAGCAGCAGTGGAGGTGCAAGCCTGTAAATGATTAATTGGTCGGTAGACAGGAAAATGAGATAATTTCTCCACTGACATAACTCCTCGGGAGTAGTGCTTTGGGAATGCTTTGAATTGTATGCATACCTGTTTCTGAAAAAAATGAAAGCGTGAATTATTAACATTTCATGAGTATGGAGGCGGTAAACCAGAAGATGTAGAAGAAGACGAAGAAGGGTGCACCAAAACGCATGCAATCAAGTCACAAGAGAAGGCAATGAATGTTTTTATATGTAACATTTAAAGTTAAGTAAACGCAACGATTTTTGTAGGAAGCTGGCACTTTTTGTGAGTGACTTTTTTGAAAGCAGCGTCATTTTGATGTACCATTACCGTCACAAAAGTCATCCTCTGCTTACAATAAAGAACTTTATGAATTTATGAACATTTTTAAGTGGATTTGATGGCTGTAGTGGTAGGTAAAAACGTATACCAAGTTTTTGTTTGTCGTGTACACTTGGTTGCGTTACTTGCGTTCTTCCCTCTGCTCAACAATCTGTATTAAATCTACCTATTCAGTACCTAGTTTTAAACGGTACCTACCTGTCTCAGCGCCTACCAAAATACTCCCTCGAGTTCTTCAGCAGGAAAATTAAATTACCGTAAACATTATAATGACTGGCTAAAAGATGTAATATTTATTATAATGTTTTTTTTTCTACACTGCTTTACTGACACACATGAAATAAATTTTATAAATGCTAATTATCGTTATTATTTATCATTGTTAACATTATTATCGTCCCTTAACATGCTATAAAGTGCAGTGCAGCGTGGGTGAATAGGAAAATATTATGTACGTATTTACTGAAGGTTTTTGATGGTTATTTTATGAAGAAAACTATGCAAACACGTGTGCGTCATAACGGAAAATTTGTTATTATATAAGAGAAAACTTTGACTTGAGAGCCTTCACAATAAAGTGTTTTAATGGATTATCGACGGAACTAATAAAATGCATTTTAAGTGCGTGTCAGATTTGTCATTCATGTTTAAGCTTTGATACAAAAAATAAAATCATAAACAATGTCTAACAAGAGGAAATAAACTTTTAAAATATTAAAAGTGGTTACATGAAAATATTCCTTGTTCATTTTATTGACTTAATTTTAAAGAACAAAAAAATAATTGTTTCACTTACTTCCATATGATCATGGTCAGTGGCCACTTGGATGGGGGAGCGACCTTGCTTATCCAAAGATATCTTTGCTCCGTGTCTGAGTAACCATCTGACGGCACGCAGTTGTCCTGTTATTGCTGCATGGTGAAGTGCTGTAAAACCGTTCACATCACTCTTTTGCAAGCAAGCACCCGACGATTTTAAAAATCGCAGCGTTTGTATATGGCCTTCTCTGGCGGCAATATGGATTGGTCGCAACCCTTCCGGTCCACAGGATTTATCCACACTAGTAACCATAAATAAATTATAACGTGTCACAAACTCACTTTTGACAAAATTGATTGACGGCTGTTTATGCGATCTGTAGAAAATGGTGTTTTTTTTATTTTTCACTATTTTTTTATTAAATAAATTCAGCAAGAAACTTATGAAACGGCTATTTTAAAATTGACCACACATGACATCACAAAAATTTCATTGATTTTGCACGTAAATCAGACTGCCAACTAACTGCTTGTTTTCTTCACTAAAACTGTTTTAAATATTTTAAACATATCAACTCCTTAAAAACGAAGAAACTCTTTTTTTCTATATTTTTTTCGTTGAAGAGAAAAAAAATCTTCAGGGTCTTCTAATTCATTTTTATCGTTTTTCTATTTTTTTCTTCTTGTTAATTCACAGTATCATGTCGTGCAACTGGGAGGTCCCACTTTCTAGCATGAACGAACGATGATAAACAATTAACTTTGAATTATGATGATGATGAGCTCTCAACATTCCATTTGTGAAGAAGATGAGCCACTTCAAAAACAGTCGTAATATGTGTCGCCAAAATCCTCTTCTTCAAGCGCAAAAAAATGAGATACCACTTTAATGTACACACAATTACTTTTGATTTGAAAAAAATCAGTGGCACATCCTTCCTGAACTTAGTCTACATATGAAATGGTTAGCAATAGTAATTTCATATGAATGGAATAACAGAAAGGGGAAAATGCAGTAAAAAATAGTTTTTTTATTGCTCAGCAAGGACCCAGCCCTATGATCAGATAGTGTGAACTTAACCTATGGCTATAGTTATTATTAGCCAATTATCATGGTAGAATATAAAGGGGTGTTGAAGGTGCTAAGGTGTTTCAAAAAGAGCAGCAGCAGTACCATCATCTCAACCACCATAATAATATAATAGGTATATCAATAATGAAACAACACTGTAGGCTTGCTTGCATTACAAACTGCAGTAGTATGCCAGTGAGTTATGTAGTACAGATGCCAAAATAACTGACGATATTTCAATTTTGAATCATGTAACCTGAGCATGTTTGCTCGCAGTAAAAAAGCACATTGTTATGAGGGCTAAAGACATTGATGGCGATGATGATCAAAATCACTTTCATCAAAAGAAAAATGAAAATGAACACTCTTGTTGGGTCATTTTGCATTTTTGAAAGGACTACTACTACCACTACTCCTACTACCTCCATCACTGGCAATTATTACAAATTAAAAGCAAGACAGTGTACTTCTCTGGCGTGTGAGTGTTTGTACAAAAATAAAAACATCATCATAACATTCACTCTTTCAAGTCAGTTAAGACATTTTGATGCATACGGTGTGCATTATGGATGATGCTTTGAAATCTAATCCATTAGGATAGGTGAAAAACACAAGAGTCCAAAAAGTATTTTCATTTTCTCCGCTTGGTTTGGCAAAGTTCAACAATATGCAGTACAAAATGTTGATGATGATGATGGCGTAGGCGTGATATAGCCAGCAGCTACTATAAGCTCTCGCGGCGCCGCACCACTAGTCAGCCAATATATTATACCCATACCATAATAAATATATTGTAAGCATTATAATAAAAAATACTCTAAGCTACTGCTGATTTTTTGATAGTTCATTCATCAGTCAAATCTAGAGAAATAATTACGTATAGACAGATACACGAAAAAGATACTGCAAATTTTAGGTAACTGATACTACTAGTAATGAAACATGCTTCCATGAGAGTAACAATGAAAAAGCACGGCATAAGCCATGTTTTGCTGACTTTTGGCATACGTAAAAACTGTATTTTGATATTAAGTCAGTTATTTGTTGAGTAGGTGTGCTGTTAGCGTTAACTGCTGTTTTGTTATCTGCATCTTTTCTACAAAATAATACCACGAGTGATAGTGTAGATTGCATTTTACATCTTATTACGGAGAAGCATGCATGGCCATTTGCTCGTGCGCTGATAACAAATACACAATGTCTACATTAAAGAAGCTAGTTGTTTAGAGATTTTAACTTGAAGCAATGATAGTCTTGTAGAAAAACAGTTTTTAAAAAATATATATTAAATTTAATTAAAAGGATCCCTTGAAATTAAGATGTTTTTTCATGAGTAAAGGTAGACCTGAGAAGGAATGGCAAGACAAAAATAAATAGCCACAAAACAAAATTTAAAATTTTTCTATTCGCCAAATAAATATGCACCTACTATTGACTATTGTATTATTAAATATTAAATGCTATCATTATCACTTTCATTTACTGTCAGTAAAGCTACGTGAGACTGAAATTAAAATCGTGGTTGATATGTACTATTTTCAATTTTATATCACACTACTACAAATGAATAAAATATATATTGAAAGTAATCAGTATGTTATTAAGTGTACTTTAAATAGCCACAAAACAAAATTTAAAATTTTTCTATTCGCCAAATAAATATGCACCTACTATTGACTATTGTATTACTATTATTATTAAATATTAAATGCTATCATTATCACTTTCATTTACTGTCAGTAAAGCTACGTGAGACTGAAATTAAACTCGTGGTTGATATGTACTATTTTCAATTTTATATCACACTACTACAAATGAATAAAATATATATTGAAAGTAATCAGTATGTTATTAAGTGTACTTTAAAAGTAGGATAATTAAATGCATATGATATGTTTATTATTATTAAATTAACAAAACTTCAATTAAATTTATTTGAATTCAATTTAAAATAAAATGTAGCGTGTGTGCTGCTGTTGTTGTGAGCTTATCATTTGTGAACTTTCTTACATTTCATCATTACCCATATGCGTTTTGTTAAAGATAAGATGACTTTAATTTTTGGGATGCTTTTGCATGCAACAAGATTTACAATTTTTTTGCCCTCAAAGTCTAACTTCTAAACTAGCAGTAAGATTAGAACCACAATGTATAGAGTAACTTGACATGTTTTAATACAAAACATTATGCTTTCGTTTTCATCACCTCCCTCCTCCACTTTTTAGTTAAAAATTTTCAAGGTACATTATTGAGCTTTGAGCTTAAAGATTGAAATATCATGGTAATTCTTTGATGTTCTTGATTTGCAGCCAGTGTGGAGAAAAATGAGAAAACATGGCCGAGTCGAAAAGTCTATCATGTCGCGATATGTAATATACCACCGGCTGGAGTTACAATGTCAAACCCATTTTTGTAGAAGCGAAACTTTTTGGGAAAAGTAATATACGCAAATCTTAGAAATTCCTTTGATTCGGCGCTGTGAGAGACCATTATATTTTTTATTATGAGATTTGCCAAGTATCAAAACAAAATTTATCTTGATTGATCGTACTTGGCTTTCGCATATACGTAACATGATTTATGTGAACAATGAGTAAAGTTCAAATAATGTATACAATTTACAACTGGGTGAGTACAAAATATTTGGATACCTATAACGTGTTAAATATTCTAAGGTGGTACTTTCAGAGAAAAATATATCACGCTGAGCAGTTGACAGAGTGAAAGACTTTAAAGATAAAAAAACATGGCGAGAAATTAATTTGATATACTTAGGTATATGTACATATGTATATATTTAATCCAATTAATTTTTTGTTAAAGTTGATAGTGAATTGGTTTTCTCCTATTCTTCTCCTGCTGTTAACTTTCTTTTAGCTTTGTTAGTTTTTAAAAAATCGAAAGCGCATTGCTAACATTAATTATTTGCCACATATTTCCTGTTTTTTATATCACGCTGAGCAGTTGACAGAGTGAAAGACTTTAAAGATAAAAAAACATGGCGAGAAATTAATTTGCTATACTTAGGCATATGTATATATTTTCAATTAATTTTTTGTGAGGGTTGATAGTGAATTGGTTTTCTCCTATTCTTCTCCTGCTGTTAACTTTCTTTTAACTTTGTTAGTTTTTAAAAAATCGAAAGCGCATTGCTAATATTAATTATTTGCCACATATTTCCTGTTTTCGTCAATGGTTATAGATCATAGACCTGGAATACTTTTAATTAGTTGACTTTTTTGAAACTTGTAATTGTTGCCGATAAAAGTAATACAAAAAGTTAGTTACCTATTTTTGTACTTTTAAGCAAGAAATTTTTTTTCTCAAGCTCTTTAAAAGATTGAAATTAAATAAGTTGAAATATTTATCAGCACTTATAGCAGAGACGTTTAGGAATGTGGATTAAGCAATAAGCTGATTGCATAACTTTTGCCTTTGCCATATTGCCATGAACTTGTGCGATTTTGTTTCCTAAACTTGTACTCTAAATTTTTCTAAATTGCATTCCTATATGCCACTCGCATAGAACGAATAATCGTTTTTCTGTTTTCTTACGTGTTTAATAAATGGGTAAACACAAAAGGATATAAAATAAATGTAAACTACCTATTTATCAAAATAATTCTGGCTAACTTGTCTAGGCACACATACTGATTGTTTGAGAGATTCTTGATGATATATGCACGTTGATGTCGATACATGATTATAGTAAGGGGTTAACTAAATCTTTCGTTTTCAAAAATATATTACCTGCTGCATATTTTGAAAAGCAAATGTGTACTTATCTGTATGTAGGTATCACAATACGTGGTAATAATATAATAATATTCCAAGACATGTACCTACTCCCATTTAAGATTTTTGCATGCACATTCTTCATGCATAATAAATTTAGCTCATAATCATTATAATAATAGGTGCAGATATAATTTGAAACTAAAGCTTAATCGCTACCTGTAATATTATTTAATAGAAAATCAGCAGTTATTAAACACATTAAGGAAGAGTGAAGCTGCCTAAACTTGTTATAATCGTGTTTAAAGTAACGTCCTTAAGTAACGCACACGTGACAGTTAAAATTCAAACTTTTATTTCATGCTTGAGGAAATTGATTTGTTATTTAGGCACACGCACATCATAAACAATTTCAAGTATTTTTATCGAACATGTATATAGTCTTACTTTTACCCCATCCCATTAGTTAGCAAATAATTAACTGGGGCATTGTGAAATCAGTTAAATTACTATAAAGATACTCTTTCCAGTACACAGACACAGAGTTACGACGAGTTATAGAACTAAATATATAAGAAGGACCATCATCGGATACACATATGTATGTCATCAGTATTTTAACCGACCACGAAGTAGATGACGATATTATTGTATTCATGCTCATTTCACAAATATCACAAGTATGAAAGAACCCAGAAGTTACACTACGCGTTAACTTGTATTTAGTAATCAACAATTCCATTTAGACAACATTTTTGCAGACGATTAGGGACTAGGCTAGAATCAAGTGTACACGAATTTATCTATGATATTCTTCAATGATAATAATAATTTTATAAATGTTTTTGATGCAAGTAGCTGGCATTAAAAACAATTTTGATGGATGTTTATACAAAGTATACACTTGTTTGTATTACTGTTACTGACATTCTGAACAAGACATCTGGTTTTTTCAAAAAGAAAAGAAATGTTTTCGTATAAATAGACAATCCAAACGAAAGGATGTCGCTTCAAATTAACTGAATGAATTAAAAGAGTGAGAGAAGCCATATGGATTTTGAAAAGAATATGTACCTATCTGGTGACAGTGGGTAATCACAGTCAATAGTAATTATGCCACTATCTACACTAACACGATTTCAAACAAAAGATGATAGTAGGTGAATGTGGTGGTGACTGAGAATGTTCCACGAGTACACGAGAAAAACCGTGACGCGTGACCTCCTTATTTCTTCATTCGTTACAGATTCGGTTCATTCATGGTGACAAGAATCAACAAAATCCTTAGTCACTTATTAGTGATCTGTCGTTCTTGAAGATATCATTACCATCATCATACTACTTACACCTTTTTTATTTTTACACTTCCAGATTTTAGACAATAATTTTAAAATTTGTGTGTTTTACTAAATATTTGCAACCCTCTTTTTATTTTAAGTGAACAAAAGCATTTTATTTGCATCATGAGATTTTATTTTAGCCGAAGATGTTCCTTGTTCAAATACAAACACCCTTTCGTATTATTTCAATGTCAGGCACTGACTGACTTGCCATTTCTATTTCTGCTTAAACAATACAAAATTAAAAGGACATGCACAAGTATTTATCTTCCGTGTTTACTTAAGAAACTGTATAAAATTGCTTTCAATGACTGGTTTTAAAATCGAAATCCAACAAATTAAAATAGAAACAATTTCTGACTTACCATTTCTATTTCTGCTTAAACAATACAAAATTAAAAGGACATGCACAAGTATTTATCTTCCGTGTTTACTTAAGAAACTGTATAAAATTGCTTTCAATGACTGATTTTAAAATCGAAATCCAACAAATTAGAATAGAAACAATTCTTCTTAAGCCGGTTCTTCAAGAAGTTTTGAAACATTCAAAAAATTAACTTTGTTTTGTTTCACTAACAAACGTAAAACCTTTCTCCGATATTGAATTTTCATAAAGGTTTAGTTCAATGTTCAGTCATCTTTTAAAGAACTTTGTGATGTGTCTGTGACGTATGCACAATACACACGTGCACAAATGGACCAGAAAAATCTAACTAAAATAAAACTTTTCTGTTCAAAAGTTTTTGGTACATGAGAAATAGAAAAAAATTATTTGTTTAATCATATAAACCTCCTATTTTTTAAGTTATTTGCATAAATTAAGACAAAATTATAGTACTTAGTACCACATTGCTTTTACAATTTAAAAATCATAAATGTCCTAATCAGAATTTGCACATCATTTCCGACTTTTATACACACTGTGTGTAATTAACACTTTGACGTGGAAAGATTTTTGCTTCATAGGCAGTTACAGTTTACTGAAGAACAAGAGAGACAAAAGTTTATGACCGTGAGTTGTTTTCCTTATCATTGCAGAACAAAAGTTATGTAACCGTAACCCTAAAAGTTGACTTACTGAAGGGGACTTTATAAACGCATGCTAGTTGCTGCTGTAAAAATCACAAGCAAGGTAGTATGCAATAATTATCATAAATAACTCATAAGAAACATGTAAACCTATGGATCAAACAGCATCGAATGCAGCAATTAGCAGACCGTGGAAAATGATTTTATTGTTTTACCTGCCCACTTGTGCTTGTGTCATTGATGATTTATTCATAATAAAAATAATAAGATCTGAAATCAACCAAATTATGTATTATATGCTAGCTTAACAATAATAATTCGCTTTGTTCGTAAAGGCAGTCAGTAGAAAAAAACAGGTGCACATATAATCACAATCACAATATCACATCAATTTGATCAAGTGCATACTATTACTATACAACCATGACCAATGCAAAAAATGAATAAAAACAAAAGTGCAACGTATGTAATTTATCATGAAGAAAAAAAATAAAAGTTTCATGCATTTTTTACTACGTTCTATTTTTTGTTTTCTTGATGATTGAATTGCACACGGTGATTTCTTGATTATTGCCTATTTGTATTAACGCTGATCAG
>JAANSP010001996.1:0-13799 GCA_036850745.1 Homidia socia | reverse complement strand
AGTACTTGAATGCAACTAAAAGCTCATAAAATAGACTAGCATATAATTTAAGACAACCTCAAAACTATAAAAAGAAACCAAGCACTCATTACAAGTTTACTCTGGGACGGCCACGGCACGCGAAAAAGAATCTTTTACAAGATGGGCTGGTTTGTTCCGTTGAAGCCAAGTGCGGCTTGTGCTGGGGTCGAGATTAAATATTTTTAAAGCTCATTTTACATATGCCCTTACTAATTATTCATTTTCAAATTTTTAATCACTTACAACTTATATAAACAATATTATATTACTCGCAGGGCCTGTAGTTCTGTTGGTGACCTAACCCAAGAATGAATCAAGGAAACTTGTCCACCCACTCGAGTGCATTCAAGAGCTTAAACAATAAATCCTGGATAAGCGCGGGCGAATCCCGCCGGAATGGAAAGCGAAGAAACGTTTTAAACAATAGGTGGAAGAAAGGATGAGCAATAATAATAATCTATTTAGTTTTCCCCTCCGTTTCACAGCAACCCTTTCCTCTAAAACAAAAGAAAAAATGGAACCTTAACCTTTACTCAATAATATTAGTTCATTATAATAAATCTTTTTTCTTAAATGTTAGAAAAAAGTAACATCAGCAGTGATGATGATATTCTACGTGATGGGTATAATATTTATAATGGTAAGATGATTTCAAAACTCATTAGGAGCCTTTATTTTTTTAAAGGTACTGCGAGAAAATAATAGTGATTCTGTAGGAGTATATGTTAGTAGATCAGAAACGATTATGATTACATTTCACAGTAAGTAGCCAGGGTTGTTGGGTATGTGTTCCGCACACAAACACACTTTTTTCCTCGTAAGCCTGGTAGCTATTGTTGAGTTGAGAGAAAATGATTTTTTATCCATTTAACAATCGACATTATCATTATTATTGTTACATGATGTACTCCCTTTCTCGCTGCATGAATTGTATGCTGCGTTATATTTTTGGTGGGTATAATTTATGTGCACAGCAGTATCACCGGAATAACCAGTAGGAGATCTGAACGGAATGAGTTTTTTTCCTTTTTTAAAAAGAGTTAGTTTTTTTTTACTTTTACAAACTGAAGAAAAAGTAACAAAATTGGAAGTTGATGATCCATTTTTTTCCTGGATGATGCAGTATATCTATGCTGGATAATAATTTAAAATAGATTAAAGAAAGGAACACGAGACGATGGGGCTACTGCTTTTGGCTTCTGGAATAATGCGTTTTTCAAATAATAGTTGATAATGTTGGTTGGGATTTAATAGAGTTTTTTGGTACAGACAGACGTATGGTTATTCAGCTGGATAATACAGATACTGTGATTACCTTATGGAAGGAGGTGTAACCATCAGTGTCAACATGGTGCTACTGCCGTAAAAGAGAAAGAAATATTATTTATGTTATTATGCATCTAAAATCCATTCACTTGTATGGCTACATAATGCATAATGTGCTCTATAGATTAAAAAAGCTTCTCCTCATAAATTACACTACCAATTAAAACGGTATAGAAAGGCTGGACTTTTTAAAATACATTGTGAGCTGAAGGGTTTCTACAGTAGCTGGTAGAATACTTTTCTCCTGGACTTTGGTCAGTTAATTGTGTGGGAAGAATGTTGAAACAGGTGGGGCCAAGGCTCCTCCATTATTCGAATGTCTGTCATGTCTCCTCCACAATGAATTATTGTCATATTATGCATACATTGGGCACAGTAGGCGGTCATTAAATTATTACATCATTTCAAGTGACTTGAGAAGCTGGCTGCAGGCTAGTAAGTCAGAAACGGTAGAAACGGTAGAAACTTCTCATATTTCCCATAGTATTATAACGGTAGAGAAAGGCATATCAAAGATGAGAATGAAACGTCCTCTGATTTATTACCCGCATGAAAGTCTCATGCCTTGCCCTGAATATAAAAAACGGATAACAGTATCATCATTTGCATTCGCTTACCTGAAGTTTAAATGTGAGTGATTGTGTGAAGTTTGACTGACTCAGTCAGCCATAGAAGTGCAGCAGAAGGTTATCTGGTACAAATAAGTCTCTGAGCACTGAAAAGCTCCTATAGCTGGTGGTGGTACATCAACCCAATTAACATTTATTGAGGCCCTTAAGGATCAGCTCAAGTGTGGCAGTAACTTATCACATCATATCATTTGAGATTATCTCGAGCTTCACCTTACTCTTTACCACTACCTCACCCAACGCTAGATTATCTCGAGCTTCACCTTACTCTTTACCACTACCTCACCCAGCGCAATGATTAACCGGAACCTCTGCATACCTTATATAGCATTGCTCATCCCATCTCTATTTTTATATTCGTTTATACCAAAAAACGATAGCATTGTGAAATGTTCAGTTTCATCAACAAAAGTTATTTTGGGAAATTAAAGTATGGTTATTTCGTTGTTTACTGATGATTGTTGGTGGTCTAGTCTTTAATTCTATTCGGTATTGAAGTTTTTCTTAACCATTTTAAGCCCAAGTTTTTAAAGAAAATCGCTAGAATCATCATTATTATTATTTTTACTAGTATTAATATTATTTCTGCAGTTTTTCTATAAAATAAAAAAATATTACAAAATGCAACAACAGAAGTATTAATGTTTTGTTTTGCGTGTAAGCAGTCAGTGTACTCACGTCACGTCCATATGTCATACAAATACAAGAAACTAAGGTTTACACGTTTTCTACTCAAAGATGCTCCAGGGAAAATAATCCTTTGTGCTACGCTATAGAGCAACATAACGCATCATATAACAGAAGACGCTACAAAAAACAAGTAACGAATTACGCTAAAGTAGGAAGAAAAATATATGATGACCGACCATGTTGATGATAAAAGAGAAGGGGCAGTTTGGCTGTTTGCTTGATTCATTTTATACTTTGTTTTGTACTTTTTACTTTACAATTATATCCATACATTATACGACGAAATATAATAGTTTTCGTGATTATACTCATGTTAGTCGGTACTATGCAATGCGCATCTCATTTGAAGCAAGTAAGCGTTTTTCTGTCCAGTAGTTAGTATCTCATTTTCAACTCATTCTCATTTTTTTCCAGGTAGTTAATTGTTTGTTATTGTTGTTGTTGTTGATGCTGCCGTAGAACAGGGGTAGCACGGTAGCTCCATTAGATTATGTAATAATAATAATGAGAAATGAGATGGGCCAAAGCAATAAGCTAACGAACGAAAAAAATAAGCTATATGATGATGATGATGAGTCAGTCAGTATGCTGTTCTTTGGTTTGCTCTGCTTATTTCTCCGCCTTTCGAAATCCCATCTTATTTCTACCTACTCCTTATAACTTATATTTATAACTTGCATATTATCACCACACTAGCCATATAAGTCATGCATCTCTTCATTTTACACCGCATAACTAACTGAAACAAAATCCGAGCAAATGGACATCGTCCTTTTTCATCCTCATCGTCTTAAGGTGCACCATGAAATGTTGCTGCTGCGTATCACGGTAGCTACCCGAGGAATAACAATTTTTTTCCTGCATGTTCAACAAAAAACGACAAGAAGAAGAGAAGGGGGCAAAAAGTGATTAAAGAGAGGACGAGACAGCGAGAAGAAGATGGAGAAGAAAACTGTGGTGGTGGTGGAAAGGAGTAAATTACATGGATGAAGAAGATGAGATGAGGATGTAGGTATATTAACATTTACATCTTCTTGAACAACAGTAGCAGCAACAGCGTCATCATCATCATCAAAGACATCTGCATAAATACACTATCCATATTATATTTTATAGCGTCTTCTCTCTCCTTGTCTTAAACTGAATTTGTGAGCTCAACGGCTATTGAGGAGACATGGAGAGAGTGAAAGAAAAAACACAAGACATCAAGACGTGAACAAAGAACAAGGGTCCTTTGTAAAGAAAACGATAGCGATGGATGATGTAAGTAAAAAAACCCTTTTGAATAATGCAAGTATTTTTTCAAGTAAGTAGCACAGTAGCCATGTAGTATTTAAGTAGTAACAACAACAACAGGTATGGAATATAGAGAAGATGGAATATATTGTTAAAAAGAACGTTATAATATATTTTGTGCATGCGATGAGCATTAAAACAGGGTACCTGATCGTCTGCTACTTACTGCTGTAGCTATTACATTTCTCTCTCTCTCTAACTTTCAAACCGACCCATCTATCTGTTTATCAGCCCAGGTTCTCTTCTTTTTGGATACCTTGAAGAAAACGATAGAACAAGAAGATCGAGAATCTTTTTCTATTGTCATCTTTTTAAAGACAAGATGGAAAGAATAATATTACGAAATGGAAAGAGAAGTATAGAAAAAAAATCATATTAATGTACACTTGGACTGCTACCGGGCTACCCAATCATCATGATCATCATCAGCATGCTTGTCGGTACTTGGTATCACGCATCTCTCGCTTAAAAACTGAAGATGATGACGATGATGATGCAACAACAACAACAGAAGTAGCAGCAGCAGCAAAAATAAATAAATAAAAATTCAAAAATAAAAGATGAGAAAATCTTTCGTCCGTACCCCATCCACCTCTCTTGTCCGTGTTGATGTCCATCGGGAAATTAAATGAGCTTTAAACAGGGAATAAAAATTCAACAGTAGTCGTATGTTCTTGAATTCATGACATGATAACAATATTAGTAAACCCCCAAAGAAAAAAGGCAAACGGGGCAGTCATGTAAGCCTTATCATCATGAGCCTGTCGGTAAAATAAATAAATAAATAAAATATTGAAATCACTTTTTGTTTCCTTGTGGCCTTGGTTTCGCTTTTTTATTAAGGAAAGATTTTTTTTAACTTCTTCTTAATATTATTTTATACTATCCAAACCTAAGCCGCGCAACAATGCAATGCAATAATTTGAGATTCAATAAACATAATGTTATTAAATGTTAATTTGATTAAACGCGGTAAAAAAACTTTCTTGTGTTGTAGATTGCAGGTTGCAACTTGCAACCATGGAAACTTGGCAGAATTTTCAAAAGATGGTAATTTTTTGATTGACTATGGAGAGCCTGTTGGTGCAGGAATTTCTAATGAATAGGCCGATGCAGTTGTTAATCATATATATTTTAGTAGACTGCCTGCTGAATGATTGAGTTGGTTTACAATGGGGTGGGACAAGGAAGAAAATACAGCGTGCACCTGTGCATTAACCAGTTAAATGCACACCTGTGACATTTTATTAGCGTTTAGTGTACATTTTTATTACTTTATCAGAATAAAATCTTACGATAATTGCCGGCAATTTTCAGTTGTGAGAACTCTTTCTCATGACATGACTGACTTTTAATGTGGTTGCCTGAGACTTAACCATCTGCAAAATGTTGGTCCAATCATGATTCATGGTAGTCATGATAATGATGATGGTTTGATGAGACAAGAAAATTGAAAGAAAAGTCATGAGAAATATATTATAGCTCACCGCGTGGTAAGCTGGTAGGCAAAGTTGTCTGATGTTTCTTCAATCAATTCCTTGTTATTGTTTCCTAACTGAATGATATTTGAACACCTGCAAGTAAATTGCGTAATAAAAATAATATGATGTCCTTGTGGTTTCATTCGTTGGTGTAAATTAAATAGTAGGGAGATGTTACTTCCTACTGCGCGTATGCATGCCGATCTGACGAAAATGTAAAATCAGTAAACACATTTCAGTCGTCCATGAACAAGCACTAAAAATATAAATGCTTACGGGTTACCCGAGACCTAGATTTTGCTATAAAAATGCAATTTTCACGGACCAGTGCTTTTATTACTGTATTGCCATTATAGGCGTGAAATTAGTTTTCTTTGGGTGGGTGATGACTGACTGTTCATAATGCATTGCTGTTATTTTCATGCAAATAAAATGCTTCTACGTTTGGATGTAACAAAGCCAATATACAAAATGCTAAAGTGGTTTAGTTGATTGAAATGGCTTCCTTAGATCACAAAGAAAAACCCTTTTCAGTGTTGACGACAAGAACAGTTGCATACCATAAGGATTTTAAAATAATATCTGTGCAGTAACTGGAGAATTCCATCATCTTCTCTGTACTCCTTACATTTCACAAATTTTGGTCCACTTTCAGAGAATTACGTCAAGAATCACGACTTTCGTGATTTCACAAGAGAAATAAATATGCTACAATATAATATAGTATTGACACAATTAACCAGCGTTGGTAAAAGTTACCAAAACGTAAATGTAAATAGTTACTTTAATTATATTCCCCCATTTTCAACAACTCCGAATAGAGAATTCTTGCACGTTCATTGTAAATACATGGAAATGTATTTATAGTTGTATAAGGGTGTCTGAAAGGGACATGAGGCAATTTGCGTCGGCTCCAGACGTGGACGATGATGCTCATTGTTGCCAGAATATTCTTATTATTGCTTCTTCCAGCACACAATAATTCAAATCGTGCCTTGAAAAAAAACTACACAAACAACGGGTATTTTCATTGTGAACGTGAAAGTTGAAGAAAAGGGAAAAATACGAATCAAGACTCTCTGGCTCTATACTACACAGCATCATCTTCATTAGTCCAGTTCAGCTCACAATTATGGCACAATGGAGAGTAATAACGAGTTCCCTTAACAAAAAAGCACCTTTTTTGTCGTTATGTTCTCATTCCCATGCGTAGTACATCACGGTTGATGTAATATGCGGTATACATTTACGTGACCATTGTGATGTTAATGGCTATGGTGAAACTGTCTCCCTGAGGATTAATATTCTTTTCTTTTGCCTTATTGGGATGTACACAAACACACACTACCACGAGTAATGGCAAAATCCATCTTGCCAGAAATGAGGTTTGTAAGAATAATAATAAAATAATAATAATGACGACATGCCTTGAAATTAGAGCCAGGTAATACATTAGAAAAGACGGCCTGGTAAATCGTTATTATGATTATAATGATACTTTAATGCTATATCATTTAAAATTGACGAAAAGATTTCATGCACTTGTTGAATACACAGGAATATTAAGTATAGTAATTCTTAAGTGTATATACAAAAAGGTACACATTTTTAATGGTGATGTAGTCCTACACATCTTCCAAAACAGAATTTAACTCATGTTCCAAATCATGATAATTAATTCTGGCCTCTTCAAGGTCGTCTTTAAGTCGATCAATATTAGCTTTTGTAAGAATAATAATAAAATAATAATAATGACGACATGCCTTGAAATTAGAGTCAGGTAATACATCAGAAAAGACGGTAAATCGTTATTATAATTATAATGATACTTTAATGCTATATCATTTAAAATTGACGAAAAGATTTCATGCACTTATTGAATATTACACAGGAATATTAAGTACAGTAATTCTTTAGTGTATATACAAAAAGGTACACATTTTTAATGATGTTGTAGTCCTACACGTCTTCCAAAACAGAATTTAACTCATGTTCCAAGTCATGATAATTAATTCTGGCCTCTTCAAGGTCGTCTTTAAGTCGATCAATATTTGCTCGTAAGAGGTAGTTTCCTTTTCTGAGGGCCATCAACACATTTTCTCTTCGTTTAACTCGTTTTCCGAAAACGGCAAGTCGGTCATCAAAAGTGCCGGTCTCATCATCCTCCTCAGAAGATTCATCATCTTCCAGCTCATCGGAATCAGATTCCTCNCCGAAAACGGCTAGTCGGTCATCAAAAGTGCCGGTCTCATCATCCTCCTCGGAAGATTCATCATCTTCCAGTTCATCGGAATCAGATTCCTCCTCCTCTTCTTCGGATTCCTCCTCAGATTCCTCATCCTCTGCTTCCTCTTTTTCTTCTTCTTCGTCTTCCTCCTCCTCCTCATCGTCCTCATTCATTTCTTTGTCAGCGTCTTTTAGCATTTTTGCCATTTTGTCCACCTCTTTTTGCAGTTTTTTGTGTCGCTTATTGGCGTCCTTCAGTTCCGCTTCTAGTTTCTTTTGAAGGTTTTTCAAGTTTTTACGTTCCAGACGACTGGTATTCTGTTTGTCTTTTACGCTTTTAACCTTGTTCTCCCAAAGTTTGAGCTCTCGTTCTTGCTTCTTTTTCAGAACGGAATCATCGTTCACATCCATGTCGGATTCTTCCTCCTCCTCTGAATCAGAACCGTCAAAGTCACCAGCATTGGACATGGTACTTTGTTGTCTCGAGTAACCTCCCGTTTTCTCCAGTATTTGTTCTTCTGTTTGTGTCATGCGTTCTGCTGTTTCAATTGAAGCAGGGATAGGTCGACTACCGTCTTGTTGGGCCTGCAGATTATCTACTTGTCTCTCCAAATCTTTTCTCTTTTGTTCAGAATCTTCAAAATTGTTTTGTACGGTCTCCAGCTTTTCCATGGCCTCTTTATATTTAGCAGCCATTTCATCTGCCTGTTTTTT
Organism: Homidia socia; assembly: GCA_036850745.1. Lineage (NCBI taxonomy): Eukaryota > Metazoa > Arthropoda > Collembola > Entomobryomorpha > Entomobryidae > Homidia > Homidia socia. The sequence continues at coordinate 5,416 of JAANSP010001996.1, read as the reverse complement.
GGCATGCTGAACTGCTTCTTTCAAAGATACGATTTCTTCTTCATATTCATTCATTTCAGTAATATCATCTTCATTTTGCTGATCCAGTTTATTAATGTTATTCTGCCTGTTTTTTGGCATGCTGAACTGCTTCTTTCAAAGATACGATTTCTTCTTCATATTCATTCATTTCAGTAATATCATCTTCATTTTGCTGATCCAATTTATTAATGTTGGCATCGGAGGGACCGCCCTTGGCGAGTCCAGATCTTGACTTTTTTATTCCCACATCTGGAAGAGGATTTCCATAAGGAGGAGCCTGACTTTTTCAAGTGTTTAAATGTCTTTGAATCGCTCTTCTCCAAACTTTTGGCCAACACTGATACCTCATCTTCAGGAATAATGCCCAGTTTGGCTTTTAGTGTTTCAATTTCAGCCTCCATTGCAATTATTTGACATTTCTGATCTCTTGCCTTTCTTTCTAAACTGTGCTTAGATTCTACCTCGGTTTGAAGCAGTTGTTTAGCTGATTGCAGCTCGTCACGCAGGTCGTCAATGTCCAGAAAAGCTAATTGATTTGCAGAATCCTGAAGCGGTGCGGAAACGGCATCAAATCCTTCGCCTTCCAATACACTGCTTTGTCGTCGAACGCGGAGACCAGTGAGTATAGGCTTGCTTCTGTCATTGCAATGTTACTTTCTTCAATTTTACCCCTTGCGTAATTTCGTTTAGAATGCGATTGTGAATGGCGTCAGATTTTGTGGCTGGTTTGGCTTCAGACTCGTAAACAAACTAGAATTGAAAGCATTAAATTGTTTAGAACCATTAAATGGGGTTAAATTGGCCTTATTTTCTAATTTCATTGCGATTGACTAACTGGCACATATACATAACATCAAACGTATTCTCCTAACGTAACATGAAACTCTAACGCATGTATTTAAATTTGAGAATCAAAAAGCACGAACAATTTCATTCTCATAAAAGTACGATTCACTTTGTATTGACCTATTTGTTCCGTACTTTCACTCGTCCAAACCAAATTTAATTGTGATAAAAAAGTACATTAATATATGTGAATGTTTTTCATTTATCTTATTTTCTAATTTCATTGAGATTGACTAACTGGCACATGTACATAACATCAAACGTATTCTCCTAACGTAAAATGAAACTGTACGCATGTATTAAAATTTGAGAATCAAAAAGCACAAACAATTTCATTCTCATAAAAGTACGATTCACTTTGTATTGACCTATTTGTCTCGTACTTTCGCTCGTCCAAACCATATTTAATTGTGATAAAAGGAAAGTAATATATGTGAATGTTTTTCATTTACCTTTCCACGAGACTTCAGTCTCGACAACATTGGCTTTGATCTGTCGTCACATTGAACATGATTCAGTACTCTTCCTTTTTCAATCTCTTTCATCATTCCAGCCCAGTCAGGTCTTTTCTTTGCAGGTTTCCTTAACCGCTCAATCTTTGCCTGTTTTTCTAGATAAAAAATGTCTACTTTGTTTGTTCGTTCCTGATTTCAAGAATGAATTTCAATTTTAATATCTATACCATCTGCCGGTGGTGGTGGCGGAGGGGGTGCGCCTGGTGGTGGTGGTGGAGGTGCTGGTGGGGGTGGAGGGCCCGCTGCAGCATTTGGTTTCGGCATTTTGCTGTCAGACTCCTTTTCCTGAATAGTAGCACTGAACTGTTCCTGAGGATTCACGCGTTGAATTGGTATTATCTTTGTCAATGCCGGTGGATTTTCTTCTTTTTGAATTACAATTGGTATCGGGATGACCTTGGCAACTGGGGGGATTGTTGCTATATTTGACTGCTGTAGCTGAGGACTCTGTTCTGGCTTTTTAACAGACTTTAGATTAATCTGTATACTGCTTGTTTTTGTCTGTTGTGGATCCCCAGCTGAATGTGACGGTGGAGGTAACGGTTGTCCAATTGCTGCTGATGGTGCAGTCAGTGTTGAATTACTGCTTCCAGAATTACTGTTAGCATTTCCTGTAGGCCTCCAGATATTTTTCCTCCATGGTGCAATGAAAGTAACGCCATTACTTTCCTGCTACAAAAAATTTAATGACAATATAAAACATTATTATTATTATTATTTTGTGGAGAGTTATCTTTCTTTTTTATAAAAATGAGTAAATTTTAGAAGGCATGAACTTTTTATTAGCGTGAAATTTTCAAAATAGCAAAAGTGATAAAAACACAAAAAATATTTACAAGTAGAAAAGAATAAGACACAAAATAATTAGATAGAATTAAGTTACATTATATGATAAGCTCAAAGCATCTAAATGCTACTACTTGTTGATCATTGTTGCCTGGAACAGGTCCTCTGAGCCAAGGCGGTCTATTAATTGGAGCTGGAGCACGTTGAGCAGAAGGCGTATTATTGGAAAGAAATCTAGGCGCAATGAATGGCATTATTATCTTTTATTATCCTTTGTTCTCCTTGTTACGTTTCGTTAGAAGAAATACTCACTATTCTTTAAAATGTTAAATGGATCCGCACTCTCTTTAATGAATATAAAACTCAATATGACAGTTTAAACTACAGGTTAATTTTTAATTTACTTCCGTTGGAATCAGTTACTTCACGAATACCAATTAATTTTGTGTTAACAACTCTGTAAAGTGGAAACTTGTATAAATGGAACACAAAATAATGTTTATTTCAAGAAAGCAGATAATATTTTTAACTATTATTAAACGTTGTCTGTATGATGTTCAAGTAATTCATAAAGTTGTTCTGCCGAACCCTTTGAAATAGAGTCCTCCTATTGTATTAACTGTTGTCTATTGGCTAAAATTGATGAGTAATATTGGCATGACGTCAAGAGTTGGCTCTACAACTGAAAAAAAACTGTAACGGAGTAATCTAATTTACGTGTAAATTGTCTTATCTCTGGTTTTGCCGCAGTTTAAGAAAAAATGTTTTCACTCTAAAGATAATCACAACGGCTACGTTTCCTTCATGCTTAATTAATCTTTAAGCGTATTATATTTCTGGCGCAATTGTCCGAATTGATCAATTGAACTGGTTTGCAATTGCATACAATAGCAAAAATAATTCCAATACAAAGCAAGGCACAATGGTTTGTTAATCTTGTTGGTTATCCAAACAAAAAGAAGTGGTAAAGTGCAAACTGCAGGAGGCACTGTTGTTGATGAAACTCGATGGTTTGATAATGACGGACTACTGCCACTGACTGACGACTGAGTATAAGATGATGTTTTTTGGGTGAAAGACAATTGCCCTAGTTTACGAAGGACACCGACCGTACACACGGTACGCCCGACATAAAAAAGCATGCTACTTTTTATCGGTGAAAAACTATCATCATCAGATTTAAGCTTTGTTGTGTTGCGTTTCTGTGTGATGCTGAGCGAATGCGGCCGGACCGGAAGCAAAAAAAAGAAAGGAAGATTTTTAATGGATGTATAGACGGCAAGAGTAGGTAAATTGCGAGACTAAAACTCTACTAAACCTTCGTTCCCGAATTTTCTTTGTTCGAGAAAAAGGAACGACAAAACGTGTGTAGTGTGTATGTATATAGATTGATATAATTAGTAGCCAGTCATCAGTGATTGCAGAGTACAAACATGCCAGAAGAAATATATCACATTATAAAAAGCAACGCATGTTTTACTTGATGTGCACAATGTAGCGTAATATTATGCTTCGTTTAATTTTATTGGGAAGTAGAAGCAACTATTTCGGGGTTTTATAATCTCGTCACAGTTCCTTCTACGTTGCAGCTTAGCTTGGCTCTCTGTTTACATAAACTATTTTAGGTGCATATTCATTGGAATGGTTTTTAAAGTGCATGCACTGCTACTGGCAGTATCAGCGTTATGTTTGGCATGACAAGTTTCACATCTTGATGCTTTTTTAACAAAATCAATTTTACTAAAGTCTTCTATTTTTAAATATGTTCATTCGAAAATTGGTCATTTTCATTAATTTTTTTGGGCATGGATGATTGTTCATTTCATTAACAAAGATAAGCTGAAACAGATATTTTGTGTACTTAATTGTTATGACATTTGATTTGTTTTCAAGCTGGGTATCTTATCAGAATCATTTACTACCAAACACTTTACTCCAAAAAGTTAGCATCTGCAAAATCTGCACAGTAGGATACATGAATATGAATGAAAATGTGCTGTAATTGACATTAAAAGCTAAATACTTACATTTAGTAAACAATAAAAAGTGGATACGTTCATAAAAAATATATAATATTAATGGTAGCAGTAATAACAATGAGGCAGTGTGAATAAAGCCGTCATCTATTGCAATTAATTACTTTGTATTGTCATTGTTTAGAATTTTGAGCATGCCTTGGTTTTAACATCTTAATGGCAAAGCTGGGTGCACAGAAGCATATTGTAGAGATGGAGAGGCCAAGCATAACTATTTCTATTGCAGTCATGCGCGCACACATGCAGGCTTTGTAGCTATATAGGTACTTATGTAACTGGAACTCGAAGTGGAAAGGGTTATTGTGGCTAACACTAGTTAAATTTTTGCAGCCCAGAACAATTCAGATGTGTAAAATAACTCCATCCAGGTATTTCGTAATTTAAAATATATCTTATGTTTTTCATATATTTATCTATAAATCCTAAATGAGTATTACATTTGCTGTTTAACATTTTGACAAATGAACATTGACTCCATGTGTGGTTTTGCTCCGACTTCTTTAAAAAACGCTCATATAAATAAAAATAAAATCACTTTGCTTTGCTCATCACAATTACCGTGATTCCCAACGTTTTCACTTTTTATTCCCATGAGAAAAGGGTGGAGTACAGCAAAAAAAACGTGCTTTTCTTGTGGTGATCTTCGATTCTCCCCTTGAAGCAGTTTAAGTACCTCACCTACCTACAAGAGTTTTTTTATGATTCTAAATATAAACAAAACTATGAATGAGTTGATGATATTAATCTATAGGAATATACATTTATATACCTACATAACTTACATAAAACGCTATTGCTGACATGAACTCGCACAAGTTGCAGTAAATAAAACATTCAAGATGACGAAGGGTGAATATCCAGGTACTGTAGCATTTGGCAAGTGAGCAGTGTTTGATGCTGAAGACTAACGAGCGTGAGGGTCAGAAAAAATTCAAGTAGACAAAAAAGGGTTGCTCCCACCATGCATGCAAGCTTCTATCTTGTCAGGTTCACGTCTTTTTGGGTGATATATAGGATTTGGACAAAATATAAATCGAGACCATGTACCTGTGCCGTGTACCTGGTATTTAAAAAAATAACTGACTGTGCAATGAAGGGACGTTAAATCTGGAGAATTTGGGTACGTATATACGCGTAAAAATGAAATCAGATGAAACATGCACACCAAAGTTTCCAGCTAGGTTCTCATCTGAAGCTGGGAAACGAAAGTTG
>JAANSP010001995.1:0-13802 GCA_036850745.1 Homidia socia | reverse complement strand
TGAAAATGATGAAACAGCAACAGCCAAAAAACACACTTCTCGTTCAGGAATCAGACGAAACGTTAGATCCACCTCTTGACCTGGGACTAGGGAAAGAACCAGGTATTATATCAGATTTTCAGATCATTAAAAAAATCTTCAAGCATTCATTCAAGTTTTCGTTTATTCAAGGAAGTAGCAAGTCCAATGGAGAAATAAGGTCAAATTTAAAGGGCGTTTTGACTGCAAATAAAGGTAATACAGCAAAATTACTAGTGAACAAAATCATGATTTGAAATGATCACAAAATGTATAAAAAAAATTTGTGTAAAAGCAGTTTCATTTTGTAAAATTCAACTTTAGTTCAGCTTTAGTTCTTTTAATTAAAAGGAATTTTAATTTTAGTAATTTAACCTTAATCTATAATATAAAGTTTCAACTATATTTTTAATGTCTCTTTCATTCTGAAGGAGAAGATCCTGCAGGTGTTCCTATTGTCATTTTCAAAAACCACATGCATAAAAAGTCGTCCACCTTACAAGGAGCAATACCTGAAAAAATATACCTGGAAGCTGCTGGCTCAATCTACGAACATGATCCAAAGATGATGAGAAAATTACTTGAGCGAATAGCTTTCACCAGAAAAGCACCTGGCCAAGTACGTATAATTGTTTGAGAAATGTAGCAAGATTAAATTTTTCTAAATGCAAAATTATTTTAATGAATGAACAGAATGATGACGGTCGGTTTTATTCAGTGGGGCAACTTTTAGAGCACTCTTCAAGATTGAATGATGATGTAGCAGCCGTACCGCGGCTTGTCTCTCTAAACTGTGGGATAGTTGCATTTGCATTCAAATTCCCAAACTAGTCAAACAAAATATATTCTATTTATTATATCTGTAAGCAATGGCTTATTATTAATAAGCATACATTTCAGCATTATTCACTTTTCCTGTAATAACTATTGGAACAAAGGAAGAAATGAATGTTTTTGTGAAAATTAATAAAAAAAAATCTATTGAATCTATCTGATTGTAATTAGTGTAGAGACGACATGCATTTTGGTTCTCAATGTAAACTAACCGTTTGTACGCATCTTAATTATGAATCCTGTAATTAAAAATCTTTACCTTTATAGTACATACTCGTTGATATTGTTCGTGTAAAAAGTAGTATAGGAATAAACATTGTGTGTGTAAAAAATGGTTGAATAAAATACAAGAGCTGAAGTGATGATAGTAGTGGCCGTTCTTTATTGATAGGCTTCAAATTACAGTAATAATTGCATCTTTATAAATCAAAATTGCTCTTCAACATCCCAAGCAGTGGAATCTAAAGTAGAATAGGAATAAACATTGTGTGTGTAAAAAATGGTTGAATAAAATACAAGAGCTGAAGTGATAGTAGTGGCCGTTCTTTATTGATAGGCTTCAAATTACAGTAATAATTGCATCTTTATAAATCAAAATTGCTCTTCAACATCCCAAGCAGTGGAATCATGATATTTGACTGTTTCAGTATTCTTAGTTTGACGCACTCCCACTGCTTAGTGCATCATCATCTCCAGATGATTGATCTGGCATTGAATTGGTCAAAACCGTTAATTTGCTGTCTTCCGCGATTTCACTTTGCTGCCGTAGTTGAGTCTTAACCTGACCACTTGATGCCTCATTTTCCATACTTAATCTTTGCAAAATAATAAATGAAATTAGTTTCAAACAAAATAAATGAATTTTTAAAAAGCTTTCATTCATGTTTTTTGTTTTTACCGAGAATCATTTCTGGAAGTTGTAACAGCTCTCTTGTGCACTGCTTTTTGGGCACCAGTCAAAACTTCCATAACAGATTTGCGAATACGAGAACTGAAAACAGCCAAACTGGGATCATTTTCGAAATAGTCTAAAACAACTTGTCTTTCCTCCGGGAAAGCATGTAGTAGTCGGTCAAGCATGTTCAAAGCACACTGGGGCAATGTGAATATTAATAAAATATTGTCATTTTATGTAAAATCAAAAATTCAAACACACTACGTATTATTTTTTATCATTCAATAATGTTTAAAATTAAAGTGATTGATAATAGTATTCAGCCCAAGTCGGAATTAAAATTATTATATACCTCAAGTTTCTCTTGAATAAACTTGAGTCTTAAATCTTTTTGAAGAATTTCGTAATCGCTCTTTGTGAAACTAGGCTTAATTTCCTTGAGCAGCTTACAACAAATTGTGTTCCACCTCTGCACTTTCTCCTTGCCTCTTTGCAGCTCATTTTCCATTTTGGAAGCCACCCCAGCTTTCATTTTAGAGAGCTGAGCGGTGGCATGAGCTTCTTGTTCCATAACGGCCATCTGTTCCTTCAAATCTTCTATTTTGTCAAAGAGCAAACTTTTGAAGCGAAGTGCGCGTCTCTTTCTAACGTGAATCGCCTTTTCTTCTTGCTCTAGTAATTCCAGCTCTTGCAATTCAATTGCTTTATAATGGGCAAATGATTCAATCAATTATACACATTATTTTGAAAACAAACATTTTTCGTTTATAAAACAAAAAAATATTAAGCTGAAAAAACCATTATCCATCGTAAACATACGATCCCATTTTTAGCAAACATAATATCATGCTGTATATATATATGCCTACTCACATCCTTCCTTTATCGGCTATCAGTTTATCCTTCACAGCAACATTCGAAGAATGTAATAATTTTTGTACGTTTTCCAGCCCAACCAACTCCTTTTTTGCTTCTTCAACACGTTTTTCCCATTTCCGATGCTCCCTGGTGTAAGAAATACGTTTGAAATGAAAAATCGTCAATGCCAATTAACTATTTCAGTGAAAAAGAAAGCGTTTGTTTGATGTTATCATTATCAATGAAACAAGGTGAACATACAGTTGCAACGATTCGCGTTCTCTTGCCGCTTTTCGTACTTTGTGAGCAATCGTTTCCTCGTCATCATTTCCAGCACTTTTAGAGTCTATCATCAGCTTTGTTACGAGATCAAACCTACCATCATCATGGGGAGATTTTCAAATTCAAATAAAATTACTACATCAGATTTTTAAGTTAAATGTAAGTGTATGCGCGTAGGCGGAACCACAAAGAAGATCTCTTGTCATTGTTTGCTCCGTAACCAATTTTAAGCCTATTACGGCAACAAAATAGGCTTACCTTCCTCTTAATTTATCAGTCCTCCCACCCATTTCCTGGATTTGTACTTTAAGCTTGCTTACTGCTTCACGTAAAGCTTTGGATTTGTTAACGTTCAAAATTCGATTGCTCTCAATTGCTGCTTTCCTTTCACATACGGCCTACGAGGAGAAAGTTATCTAACGAATTATTCTGCTCTTTAGAAAACTGATTTTCAATTCATAAAATTGATAGCTTGTAGATAATAAATACTTTATGGAATTAAAAATTCATAATACCCAGTATATAGTTTGCCTTTCTTCAGACAACCCGAATAAATGTTCTTTTGCAAGTTTCATGGCATCGTTAAGCCGCTTGAGGTTAACAGATTCTAAACTATTTTCAACCTGAAGACTCTGAAAGTCTTTATCTGTTTTGATCTATTAATTTCTGGGTCCTTTTGAATCAAATAAAACATGTGCTGCATTTGTTATTACGACAATACCTTTTATATTTTGCACATGGATGCTTATATTTTAATTGCGCAAAGCCCAGAATTTGTGAATCAAACTGGTTTATATTTATACATTGCGTGTTCTACCTTTGAGACATCATGTTGATTTCTAGAAGCTCTGTGCTGAGTTTCTGTTTCTCCTCCCGATTTTTTGCCAATTCGGTTCCATTCTTGGAAATGAGATGTTGTACTTGAACAAGCTCGTTTGAAATGTACTTTTTCTCATCACTAAACCGCTTTTCCATTTCCCGCAATTGGGAAAGTTCTCCCTGAACAACGTAAAAGTACGGATTTACAGTTTCATTTTCAACTCTACTGAGCTTATTTTCCAACGTTGAGCATTCCAGATCCATCCGGTAAACTTTTGCGGATTGCTTGGCAAGCTAAAAAAAATGTATATTATGATGATGCAGTTGACTGGTTGATGCATAATATTTTAGGACGAAATATTATCGTTATCTTATGCTTGTTATATTATGTATCTGCTTACAAATTCCATATTTGTAAACTCTTTGGCCTCCAAACAGGCCAGATTGGCCTTAAATCTTTGTATAGTCATGTCCAAATGCAATATATCAGTGGAAAGGTCTTTATGATCATTAGTGCGTTCCCAGAAATATTTTCGAGTAAACTCCATTTCTCGTAACACGGCATCGGTCCTTTTTAACTCATCATCCAGAATTTGTTCGAGCTCGTTTATGTTCTGGTCTGAATTCTGTCGAAGGCTTGTCACTTCTTCTAATCTACTTTTCATCTTGTTAACAGCCCCACGAACTTTCTCTAATTTTTCATCCAAACCTGTGATTTCAGCATCCAACTTTGCATATTTGGCATGCAAATGTTTTTCTTCTGCTTGCAGTGGACCGAATATCTGCTTGCAACTCAATTATGCTGTCATTAAGCTGACCAGCAATCTCCTTATATTGCTGTAACGTCCGACGGTGTTCACCGGCTTTCTTGTCAAGGTCTGAAATTGAAAGTTGTGAACCGTGGATTCCACACTGGACTGACTTAAACTGTCGCTCACGAAATTCTAGCTCGCTGGAATAAAATATAATTGTGAAAAGTGTAAAAAATGCTGCATTATATGAAATTCTCACAATGCCCCAACACAAAAATGAACAAACCTGTTCAAATCTCTCATTTTCTCTCGTGTATCGAAATAATCCTGTTTAAAAAGCACCGTTTAACTTGAGTATTTTTAATTTAGTTTACATTAAAGTAATAAAATCGAATATTCCGGGGTAATTTAGCATAGCATACATCAGCAACATCTTGCATTTGAGCATCCTTTCTCTTTGCGTTTTCAATGTTGGCTGACCAAAGTGTAATCATTTCCTGGCGATGGCGATATATAGCTTAGCATACATCAGCAACATCTTGCATTTGAGCATCCTTTCTCTTTGCGTTTTCAATGTTGGCTGACCAAAGTGTAATCATTTCCTGGCGATGGCGATATACTTTTCGAAATTCTACACTGAGACGATCCAATTGTTCTTGACATTTTGAAGTTGTCATTGCTTGCTGATCCAACTCCATTTTCAAAACTTTTCTTCGAGCACCCAACTCAACATACGTTGTGTCTATATCTTCAACCGTTTTGGAGTCCTCCATGATGATTCTACCCAGCTCAAGTTTCTCATTTTTGTATAGGTCGCAACCTCTCATGGTATTCCTTGAGAGCTTCTCTGTCAAATTCGATTAAATCACGAAGCTCGTACAAGTTTGCTAGTCTTCCATCATGGTTTTTCTGTAATGAGAAAAAGTAAAAAGTATTTACAAATGACACTCGATTTCCTTATCTAGAGAGAACAACAAAAAAATATTTCCCTTTCAACTTACTTGCATTCGTCCACATCTTTCTGAGCAATCCACCAGCGCTTTCCCCGTCTTTTTTCGTTTCTTGTTTGACTTTACTGTGGAATCGCTCCGCAAGACTGAGGAGGTTTTTTTCCTCTTCAATCTGTTTTTTCTTACTTGCCAAAAAGTTCTAAAAGGTTACACAGTTGATGGTAGCAATAATTATTATTAATGAAGGAAATAGTGGAATCAATAGTTTTATTGTCTGTAGCTACTTTGTTCAGTTTTTATTTTTTTGCAAATTAAACAAAAATGTATTACCTGATATGCAACAATATCTTCACTAGCCCGATTGAAATGTTCTTCCAGCATGGACAAGTGCTCTTTGTTGTCTCGTAATTCCGTTTGGACAAGTATATACTTTCTTTGCCTTAATTCAAGCTGCAATAATGATTTTGTGGTTTAATTTTAGCTTGGCATTCGAAATTCTAATACCGTACGCAAAAGCATGCATTAAGAGATTCATTAGGCGTTTTTCTCACAGATTTTTCCAGTTCATGATTTTCCTTATTGGCGTAATGGCAGTCTTGTCCCGTTTCCCCATCCTGTTTGATCTAGTAAATTCGCTCCAAAGTTATCACTTAGCGAACTCTTTAGTATTTCATCAGTAACAGCCGCTGAGGCAATTTTTGAAGCAGTTGCCATAATTGGCATGTAGGATTTTGTATGTTCATTGGGAAAAACGACCAGTTCTGGATCCACATCGCTTAAAAGTTTTGCATTGCCCGAGGTAATATCACGAATCGAACGATAGTTGGACATGATTGTATTAAGTAGGTATGAAAATTAACGACTAAAAGTGCAAAATTCTCTATAAATCCCTAAAATTCGTTAACAATATATCTGAACGAGTGCAATTTCTACTTATTGAAATGCAATACTGGGGATAGAAAGAACGCCAAGACCATGTATGATGAGGGAGGATGCATGCATTTTCTTGTCTGACGGTGACAAATTATTAAAAATTAGAGCGAAGATGCGTTGATTTAATTATTAGAATTGAATGACATTGAAATGAATATAATAGTTGCCTTCATTTTCATCTCCATTCCATCCTCTTTGAAGCCGTCTTATCTTGTTTAGCTCGGTCTGGATAAAATGCTTGCATAATGCACTCGCGCAGTCTTAGCAACTTTCATCGTTTTCTACTCTGAGGAGGGAGGGATGTTGCCTTCATTTTCATCTCCATCCTCTTTGAAGCCGTCTTGTTTTGTTCGTGAACTAAAATATAAACTCAGTCTGGATAAAATGCTTGCATAATGCACTCGCGCAGTCTTAGCAACTTTAACTTTCATCATTTTCTACGGAGGAGGGAGGGAAATGTACGTTTTTTTACGTTTTACCAAAACCGTTTTGGATTTGCTTATAGTTGTAGTAGGGAAAGCATGAAAGAAAGCATGAAAGAAAGCATGAAAGAAAGCATGAACCATAATGTGGTTTTTGTGTTTACAAAAAAAATACATGTTTACTTTATAAGGCAAGCGTTGTATTTGGGCAGATTTAAATGAATATACCTGATTAAAGCAAACACACTACTTGCTACAATTTGCAAAAATATATATCGTGCAGTAGGTATCAAAAGTACTCATCTCATCACAATAATAATATTTAGTTTTAGTATTACATGCATTTAAAGTTTCATATAACGTCTCGGTCGGTTGATGAGCTGCTTTTTTGTACTAATGGCAGTATCAAAATAACGTGATCATTTTAATTTTCTCTTNTTAAAGTTTCATTTAACGTCTCGGTTGATGAGCTGCTTTTTTGTACTAATGGCAGTATCAAAATAACGTGATCATTTTAATTTTCTTACTAAATATTACAAAAATGCATGAAACAAACAACTTAGAAGAGAAGTAAAAAGCATAAAGTTTCTCTCCTCACTTCAATTCACATTTCAGATATAGATAGCCAGTCACAGAGAAGATACGCACAAACAACAGCTATATCAAGTTTGTCTTTCTTCAAATACATAGTATTTTCACATCTTTCTGGTCAAACTATCAGAACAGATGATTATGTTTTTGAATGTACACAAGTACAAGTATATTATCTGCCTGCATGTATAAGTTATATACAATGCAAATTGATGCACTTGCTGTGTTTTAAGCTGTTTAGTGTATGTGTTGTGTGTATTGAACTGTATTGTTTAAACTTGAAGAAAAATAATAATTTTTCTCATCTCGTGTCATATGAATCCCTTGTTGTGGAGAGCCAAATGGCCAACAAGTTCAAAAAACAACTATAAAATGGGAAAATGTTCAAGTTTTATTTAACTTATCTTTTTGAGTTTTATTCGTAGTAGTGAGCGTTTTCATTAAAAATGTTTCATGGATGATTAAGTCGTAATTGATGTAATAAATCAAATTTATAATTTATTCCCTGTCCCAAATGACAATCTACTATTTTGTGTTTACATGTGTAAAAATGTTGCAATTGCAGTAAAAAAGTTGTTTAAAATAATGGTAATGAAGGTGCTTTTTCTGAACACAGTTTTGGAAACAAGTGCCCGTTAGCAATCTAAAGTGCTTCAGGGGGATGGTAAAAATAGTGACAGCGAACTGAAATCGAGACAGCTGGATTATTAGTCAATGTATTATAATTTATGTCTGCACTTTAAATGCAAAGAAATTGTGTTGCAAATTGTGCGTGTAAGAATGCGTGTGCGAAGACTGCGAATGCAAAACTTGCAATTTATATAATGCCAATATTGTTAAAAAAACATTCTTGTTTTGTATCTACGTTGTCTTTCCATCCTTGATTTGGTTTAATTGAACTTTGAAGTGTTTGTTTGGAAAGACCTTTGTTATGATCATCTTGCAAATGGGTTTCTTCGTCACGGTTGAAAATGTGTATGTATTGTAATTGCTAATAGTAGTAGTTGGTAGAAATAATAGTCAACTTTGAATTTCAATTCAACATGACAATGACCTCTGCAAACGAGTTTCCTGTTCAAAGCCCTGTTAGTAATAGTAGTGGCGGATATGCATTTGTGGAACGTATCGATTTCCTTGAAATTAAAGAACTGCAGGTACTTTCATTTTCTTTACAGCTGTTAATAAATTAAGATTTTGAGATTTAAAAGTAACATGTTGGCTAATGAATGACGCTAATAATAATAATGATAGGTCGTTGGCAAAGGATCCTTTGGCGTTGTCCGTAAAGGAAAGTGGAGAGACAAATATGTGGCAATCAAAAAGATTGAGTCTGATGCTGAAAAGAAAGCATTTCTCATTGAAGTTCGCCAACTTTCCCGTGTTTCTCATCCAAATATTGTTAAACTTTATGGTGCTTGCACTAAACCTGTTTGCCTTGTCATGGAGTATGCTGAAGGAGGATCTCTGTACAACGGTTTGAAAATTTTCTAGTTTGCTTTCCAATTAACGATGCCACTAAATGAGTGATCTTTTAAAAGAAATTCAAACATTAATTGTTTTATAAATTAACGGTTTGAAAATTTTCTAGTTTGCTTTCCAATTAACGATGCCACAAAATGAGTGATCTTTTAAAAGAAATTCAAACATTAAAAATTGTTTTTATCAATATACAGTTCTTCATAGTTCTCCTCAAGTTCCCTACACCGCAGGGCATGCAATGAGCTGGTGTTTGCAGTGCGCAAGAGGAGTCGCTTATCTCCACGGAATGCAACCTAAACCTTTGATTCATAGGGACCTGAAACCACCAAATTTACTTCTTGTCGATGGTGGCACGGTACTGAAAATTTGTGACTTTGGAACTGCTTGTGATAAACAAACCTATATGACTAACAGTAAGGGAAGTGCTGCTTGGATGGCACCAGAGGTTTTTGTAGGTAAATCGTCTCGACTTGCAATTTTATATGTCCGATTAAAATTCTACATTAAATTGTGCATCAAGATTATTCTTACTGCTGGTAATATTTCAGGAAAAGAGTATTCAGAAAAGTGTGATGTATTTAGTTGGGGGATTATTTTTTGGGAAGTGCTGACAAGGCGTAAACCATTCGACGATATTAGTAAAGCAAGAGGGACTGCATTTGCTATTATGTGGGCGGTTCAGAAAGGTGAAAGGCCTCCTCAAGTAGCAAACTGTCCACCTGCTATTGATAGACTGATGACTGCGTAAGTGATTTTTTAACAATAAATATTTAGCATAAATATTTTGTTACTGATTTATATTTATACTTTTATCCATGGATGGAATTTAGATGCTGGGACAGGGACCCCGAAAGGCGACCTTCTATGGAACGAGTTTCCGAAGTAATGAGTAAACTTGTGGAGTTATTTCCTGGAGGAGACGTACCTTTACATTGTCCAACTTCTCCCAATGAATATGGTACACATGCATGCATGCAAATTTAGTTTTATGCGGCTTGTTGAGCTGAATCTTATACGTATATTATGTTGAATTTTGTTTGTTTCTGATTTTAGAGGAAAGAGACATTCCATATGAGGACACAGAGGCAGATGAAAATTTTGATGATGAGGACCAGGAAGACATTTACAGTGGTATTGGAGCATTTACACAAATTAACTGTCTTATAAAAATTTCTGCAAAACGATTTATATTCTATATTTTAATGCTTTAGCGTCAAATGAACCTCGAAACGGAGTTATTCATACTGGAACATCAACAATAGCCACGAAGAAAAGTCCTGTACAAATGCCGCAATATGCCGTTGCCAATATGCCACGTCCTTTACACGTTGATGTGGATGAGGTATTTTTTATAATGAGGATTACGTGTTTATTTTTATGTCCTTATATTGGAAGAGAAATTTTATTCTCACTTTTTCCCTTTCCAGAACGCATGGGGCTTTGAAGGCGAAAGCGAAGATTTAATTTCCGTAAATCAGTCGGATCAACGGAATATAAGACCAGTGTTTTCTAGTCAACAACCTCAAGCTGCTCCAGAAGTCTCATTTTCAAAGACTGTCAAATCACCGATTAAACCTACTACACTGTCTTTTCGTCCGACAGAACCGCCCCAAATGATTGCATTTCCGTCAAAAATACTTCCTGAAGAAGATCCAAGATCACAAAGACCTACGGTCACAGGGCAGGGAAGGATTAGTTTATAATGTATCCAGTCCAAGTAAACCAGTGACTTCTCCTTCTATTAGTGATCCTGGTATGCCACCAAAAACTGTAACAAGTTCTCTAAATCTTCGAAGCCCATTGTTGGGCAATAGGCCTGCCAAGCCACCGTATCCCGTTCACTCAAAGTTTGGTTGGGCAGAACATGTTTATGGCTCTTCGGCTCGACGTTATCCAGACCCTGCATCTCCTCACCATCAATACCCGGAATTCCCCACTCCGTACAGCCAGGCTGGACCAAGTACCTCGATAATAAAATCCCCCGTAACCAGTCCTACGCATGGACAGACACATGGAGTCACCAGCTCCAGCAGCGGGCTTCCACATCCCGTTCCAATAGGATTTGAAGGTCTTTACAATAATAATTTGCAGCAATATAAACAGCAGCGGTCCATCTCACCAGTCAATGAGCACTTTAGCTCTCCCTCTTTTGTGCCCCCGTCTCCAGTCACGAGCCAGAGAAATGTTTCAGAATCGCCCACATCCTTTGGTAATTTATCAGTCTCAGCAGTATCAAGAAAACGGGACGCCCAAAGACCTTCATCAGGCAAGAGATTCTCTGTAGATTTTAATAACGTACAACCAGATCCGGATTATCCGGAGGTTTATGGTGGAATGGCAATGTCAAGAAAAGCGCTAGGAGGATCTCTAAATACAGGAGCAGTGGGCTTTGGTCCCACAGGTGTTGACCCAGACGATAGGTCAGAGAGAAACGAAAGAATATCGTCGGCTTCCACAAGTAAGTACCCAAGCACAATTCCATATAATCATAACATGGCTCCCCAAGATAATTTTTACCGTTGTCTCGTATTTATGTGGCAATATTAATGAGTGGTCATTAATATTATTTTTGTCTTTACGCAGGAGGTCACCGAAGGGTAGCATCTGATGGCAGTGAAAAAATATTCCGAGATTCTACCAGATTTTCATCTCATCCAGGTGGCAGCAGTCAGCAAAACAAACCTGGCCCAAGTCGAGAACGAAGATATTTCGAATCAGCAGGTAAAGAACCCTCTTCATTTTTTCATGCATATTATAAAGTGGTACATTTGCATATAAAAAAGCTGTTAAACTAAAATTTACTGAAATCGTTATGCCATACATTTCGAAAGGCATAAACTTGTGACTGTTTTTGTAAACAAATAGATTATTGCTCCAACTTCACTTACACAGAAGAATACATAAAATAAAATGTTTGATTTTGCTACTGCAGCAATCATACGTTACATTTTCGAATAACATTAGATGGGTAGAGAGACTCTCTACTAGAGAGTAAAGACTCATGATGAAGGTTTATTACATGTGTCGCTCATGTTTCTAGCCGAAAGTATGGTACAAACGTATAATTTAGTCGAGTTGTGGCTGTGATCATCGTGTTCAAGATGTGCTTACTTTAAAGATATTTTTGGAGTGAAGGTTTATTTTAGGTTCACAACTTCTGATGACTGTAAAGATGACTCATCATGGGTCTTCTTGCGGTATCGTTCCTCTAAAGTTGTACTATTTGTACTCATTCTAGGGATCTGTTTTTTACCATATTATTTTCATATTCTCATGTAGTATATAAATATACAATGTTTCTTATCTTGACTCTCACTTGCTATTTTACTCACAACTCGCAGATGTCGAGAATATTCCACTCCAACTCATATGCATGACGTAACGCTCAATAAAGTCATTTTCTGAGAATATGGCTTGTAGTTGTAGTAGAATTTGAAAATATACATGTACTCATAAACTTTGATGCATGTATGGAGTGGTTATCAAAATTTTTAAAAACTTCAAGGTCGATCGATCTGTCTTTACTTTCGACTTATTACGGATGGAATGGAAGTAGTGACAAGTTCTTGAAACTGTTTTCCTTTGTCTTTTTCATTTTGCATCAAAATAAAAACGAAATCTGTTCTTATTGCTGGGGAAAGCAAAGAGATGCTGGTTTGCACTAGCTGCATAAATGCGCATTTGCAGATTATATCTAACTCTAACTACTGCATACGAATTACTGTTGTAGTGTACTATGCACTACTGTATACGAATGCAATGCTTGAAGATGTCAAAGAAAAGTAAAAAACAAACAAAAATAAAATGAAAATTACGAGCCGATTGGTTTCAAAAGTGCTGGAACAAAAAAATATTTGAGTAGGTTCCTAAATTTCATTTTTAATCTTTTCAAGTATACAATACTTTGAAACATTTTACCTATCAAGTAGTTATTATTCTAGGTATTATGATTGGGGTATTGTATTTTTGTGATTAAGTAAAGAAAAATATTCCCCGGTTTGAATCTGCATTTTATTGTATAGTATTGACTGACTAGTGTTGTCGTTGTCGCTGTCCTGGCCTTAAATACTAGTTAAAGTAATGATATTTTAGTATAGCGTTGAAAGCTATTTCTGTACATATCCATTTAAATTTTGAAAAGAGCTTTTGTTGTTTGAGGAATGCCTAGCTTGCTGCTGCTTTCTTGCTCTTTCTTTCATTCCAAGGAACAAAATAACCAGACGCACGTTTAAAGTATGACTCATGTTTTCGGTAAACATCTATGTATTTACTATGTATGTATGCACTACTCTGCTTTACCTTTAAAAAGTGGGGATCTATCTTATTTCGGATAAAAAATTTCGGAACCATGAGTAGCGCCAGCGAACAAAGTTTACGCTTAGCCATGTCTTAAAAAATATTTACTTTCAGTCAGTTTTGAACGAAATGTCAAAAATTATTATTGAGTTGTATGTAGGTAGATGTTTTGACATTTCATTTATATTATGAATGACACTGAATCAAAATGAGGTCAGCAGATTGTCTTAAGATATTAAATTTTAATGTCCCTGCATAAAAATCCATTAATGCAATCTATAATCTATATGAAACTGTCACAATCTCAGCATTTAAAGTTGTCCGCTGCTATTAAATTAAGGGTCAGCTAATTGAATCGAATGACAATGAGCTGACTTAGGTTTTGTTGTTTATGATTTGAAGAAAACATGATAGCATTACATGCAATATTATTGACTTTATATTCTCAGAAAGAACCGGTACGCTTACCTTTTGGTTTACTAAAATCAAGTGCTTTCATTCATTTGCATTATCAAACGACTTTTTTTCCAATTGTTTCAATCAAAATTTTGTCTAAATTATGCTGTAATGATAACATTGCATTGTTTCAGCTATCGCTTCTGTCCATCGTTCAGCTCCTTACTTGGAAATCAAAGTTTGTTCCTTACAGATTTTTGTTGTTGTGCTTTCTTCT